>MU942125.1:0-22357 GCA_036418165.1 Cooperia oncophora
GCTGACTGCTTTCGCTTAACAGTGATTTACGCTTTTCGGGGCAGTATGTTTAGTCTTCCAAAACCATCCATGGTGCTTCATAGCGCGTAGAATCTGAAAAATTAACAATCGCAACTAATTTGTCTGATGGAGAGGGGGAGGCAAATACGACCCCTCTCTAGCAGTTAAACATAGCCCCATTCGTAGCGGTCTTCACAACGAATAATGTGCCCTGAGCCCAGTGCATATCTGACCAAACACAATGGCTTACAAAGGCCGACAGGTGTTCGCCCACTAGTGGTAGTAATTCGCTTGGAGAGGGTACAAGAGCTTATCGGTCTAGGTGAGTCCGCAGAAGTATGGTGCAGTCGTAGCGCAAGCCAGAGCAGATTTCAATCTGATCGTTGTAAATCGCAAGTTTGCTGATGCCATCAAACCTTCTCCATATGTTCACAGAGACATAAGACTATCTCTGTTAGCATTACGATTTTCGCCGAGGGAAAATTTACGACAAAACTCGCTAGGCAAGCCTGGTATGGGTTGTAATTCGCGGTCATAAACGACGGCTCTGAAAAGGCTATTCAGCGCCTCGAAATGTGAGCGATTTGAAGCTAATGAGTGTTGTGCACGATGACTACGGAAGAATACCACTCACTGAATCAGGGCCGGCAAATTTATTAATTATTTCTGATAAAAGGCGATTTCTAGAAGCAGATGTTCAGATGCATTCAGCACTTCAAGTAGGCCAAATGCGAAATCTGGCCTGGTGTGCTTCGGGCCCTTCGGATATTCAACTTCGTCGACATTCAAATTCGTCCACGATTACGGATAGAAGGCTGGAGCCACGGCGCATCCAAGAAAGCGTGCAGAATTATGTTTGGGTTAGGGCCACATATGATAAGTACTTTCGTTTTTTTTCACCGTGAAATTTTCGTTCAAAGATGGAAACGGTTTTGGCTAGCAGGCTTGTTATTCATCTGATAGAGGAAACTTCACGTAGTTTTAGAATATCAAAACGGTTTCGGTTGAGGGAATAATTTTTGTGGATTTTTAGTCGTTGAAGTTGAAAGCGAAGTCGGCGAAAATTAGCACCTTCGACAACTGCCTCTATTTACGTATAGTCGAAGTGCTAAAAATCGCTTAAGCTGCTCCATACATTTGGAAAAGGTCGAGCTAGAAGGTCCAGCAGCAGAATCTCACTAGGACGCTTTGGAACGAATTTCAAGAATTTTGAAGTTACCAACCTTCACCTCGCCGATATTGGGCAGCTCACGTCTGTTCCACCTGAAATTTTATGCTAATATTTGAATGTTTCGCTGATATGTTTTGCATGTTCTGATAGCAAATTTCGTGCTCTATAACACTGCTATAGAAATCTGTTCTCCAGAGGTGTTTGCTTTCTGTTAAGTTCAGGTTATCATTACGGAACGCGAAGTCGTTGAGAACTAGGTTCCCGTTCTCCACGAATTTTATGCTAACATTTGAATGTTTCGCTAATGTGTCCTATTATTTCTGAAGCCAATTTGCTTGCTCTATAACACTCCATCTGCAGCCTTATTTCTGAAAATCGCTGGCTGATAACCGGTTGTTTTTCAGGTGGATTATTATGGAATGTCAGGCGTCGATAAGCATCAGCACTTCAGACATCTCCTCCTTTTCGCATTCAACAGAGGTATCAGAGCTGCTGATGCTGCTCGGGAAATTCGCTAAGAGCTGTCCTAACACTAATCTGTTACTCTAAGCCTTACTCAAACCATGGCGATTCTATTGAGCTGCTCTAGGAGCTTTGAAGCTTCAGTGGACAGCGGTTTGACGAAGAGCGAAGTCGGGAAACTCTAATTCTCATCGACCTCACGTTCCGTAAAGATAACCTGAACTTAACAGAAAGTAAACAGCTCTGGAGAACTGATTTTTATGTTATGTTATAGAGCACGAAATTGGCTATCAGAACATATAGAACACATTAGCGAAACATTCAAATGTTAGCATAAAATTCGTGGAGAACGGGAACGCTAGTTCTCAACGACTTCGCGTTCCGTAATGATAACCTGAACTTAACAGAAAGCAAAACAGCTCTGGAGAACAGATTTTTCTTGCAGTATTGTAGAGCACGAAATTTTGCTATTCAGAACTGCAAAACATATCGTAAGCGAGCAAGCATTCAAATATTAGCATAAAATTTCAGGTGGAACAGACGTAGCTGCCCAATATCGGCGAGGTGAAGGTTGGTAACTTCAAAATTCTTGAAATTCGTTCCAAAGCGTCCTAGTGAGATTCCCTTGCTGGAACTTCTAGCTCGACCTTTTCCAAATGTATGGAGCAGCTTAAGCGATTTTAGCACTTCGACTATACGTAAATAGAGGCAGTTGTCGAAGGTGCTAATTTTCGCCGACTTCGCTTTCAACTTCAACGACTAAAAAATCCACAAAAATTATTCCCTCAACCAAAGCCGTTTTGATATTCTAAAACTACGTGAAGTTTCCTATCAGATGATATCAAGCTTGCTAGCAAAACATTTCATCTTTGGAACGAAATTTCCGGTTGAAAAAAAAAACGAAAGTACTTATGTGCCAACCCAATAAGTTCAGACTTCAATTTCCTCTAGCTTCTTATTGATTTCATGTCAACATTTTCTTTGATTCTCAAAACGTGGATACATTTGTTAAATTACTCCTCCCTAGTAATTAAGCCCAAGCTCTCGCAGTTGATCCAGAATCAGTTCGAAAAACTTTCCAAGAAAATTGAATTTTTCAGAATTTCCCGTTCTTCAGAATCCCGGATATTTAGGTGATTGGCAGGAGTGATGGAAGAGGAAATGAACCGGAAGACTTCGTGACGTGCCGCTCCGGCTTTAAACCCTCCAGCTGCTAGCGTATCGATTTGCCTCAAATTTACTACCAACCTCAACTCTGGCCACTATTAGTGTTGGCCGTTCCAGTTTCCAGTAGCCACTATGATTTTGCTGCATTATTTTATGGATAAATATATTTTAACCACACGGGGATTGAATAAGGTTGTGAAACTCTGGGCTCATTGGGACCTAAATAAGACTCTGGAATCCCTGCAGACGTACCTCACGGAGACCTGATAGATTCCAACTGAATCTTCATATCAACCAGGCTTTTGGTTTTCAGTGGAGAAAATCCTCACTATCTTTGCGCACATCCTGCTCTTTTCAAACTGGTACTATACTACTACTAATTCTACTGTGAATGTTACTGCTATGCTGTTAGCTCATTATTTTATTAGAATTACTACATACATATTATTATATATTACCACAAATTATTATACTTTTGCATCACAATAATTGCGTTAATATCACCCAGTTATAATTTCACTGTTATATTATTACCATGTTTTCTGGGGTATTGGACGCACCTTCGTATCGAATGTTTTTTTTCGGTTTTTCTTCTAATAATTTTCTTTTTTGTTTCTTCCGTTTTTTTTCTTTCAAATGATGAGGCACTTAGAAAGTAATGCTCTCCTGATACATCTATTCCTCCATGTGGGGGAGGGAGGGGGAACTCGTTCTGATTCAATTTGTTTTCATTACGAGTGAATATTCAACTTTTTCTAGGATGGGGAACCAAGGGAGTTCCCTGACCGATATGAATCTTTTCTCCAAAGGTGCAGTCTTCACTCGGGAACAACTGGATGAATATCAGGTGCTTTTGCGCTATCCATCAATTTCCAAATTCTGAACATTTTTTCCTGAATGCTGATTGTTTAGGACTGCACCTTCTTCACGAAAAAGGACATAATTCGACTGTACAAACGGTTCTATAATCTAAGTCCGCATAAGGTACCGACAAACATGCAAGGCAGCCGTCCATCAATCGTCACCCTCTCATATGAGGAAATCGAAAAAATGCCCGAATTACGAGTATGTGAATTTTCAGTCACAAGTTTGCTACCATAAAAGGGTTCAGCATTGCGAGAATTCCACTAGGAGTTGTATTTTGTCACTAGAAAAGGGGGCATCATTTGCCTTGAGAAGAATTTTCCGTTCGACATTGAGAGAAGTCCACTAAGGGACGTATTTTGTCAAGGAAAAGGATCGTAAATCACCTTGAGAGCGGTTCCTATTTTTTCCAGTTTTACGAGTGCCATACAACTTTCCCCTAATTCCATCATCAAATGCAATCCTCTCCTCCCCATGCTACCAACCACTTTCCTAGATTTTCCCAACTTCCTCTTTTTCCATATTTTCACGAAAAATTTCTGGTTTTTTCCCAAAATTTGGCTGCCGAGCGAGGTGTGGGGAGAGATTGTCAGGATTTAACTATCATATTCAACTATCGGAAATAATAGTGGTATAGATCTTTAGCAGTCCTTCTCCCAGCAAAAACCAAATACGAATTCCCTCGCCCCCCTTAACCAGCATGGCGTGAAGACACGAGAAATCAACCTAATCAAAAAAAATTTTTCTCGGTGACGGGCGAGCACGACCCCCCCCCCGCCCCGTTGTGATCATCACCACGATCCTGACTCCTCTTTCCCACCTTTACCTACGGCGAGTTCACGTTTGAAGATAGATTCTACTTAATTTGTCCTATTTGTACATACGTTGGTTCTTATGAGTTTTGCACTTAGGCCAACCAAAGCTTCTGTACTAGGTGCTACGTATATTTTAGGAGAATCCTTTTCGACGACGTATTTGCGAAGTTTTCTCAGAGGATGGCCGTGGCAACCTTACATTTGACGACTTTCTCGATATGTTCTCGGTGTTCTCTGAGGCTGCACCACTTCAGCTAAAACTGAAATATGTCTTTCTGGTATTGTATGGGTGAGTTTACTAACAGCCGGTGCCAATGCGATCAACAGAGAAGGTACGGGATTTAATGAAAACCAGTTATCACTTCAAAATGAACATATTCTTTCTCTGGGATGGTCCCTTGTAAATGCCGTTCTTTGAGGGCTCTGCAGTGCAAAGTTAAGAAATAAGGCCTAAACATTCGATAGAAACCCCAGAGCTCCTTCCCTGGCGGAGTGGGTTTAGCCCTGGGCATGGTAATTGCTACCGGCCCGCGTGTTCTGGGAGGATACGAACCACCTATTTGAACATTTGGTAGCCCACGCAAGTCCTTGTAAATGGTCAATATCGCTTCCAGTAAGCCCCAAGAATTCGCGAAATGGGAGCCACCCAAGATAGTTGATTCAACAGCGAGAGCCTTCAATAAATTCCGCGCCCCACGACACAAAGGCCCCACCGCCTCGTCGAATGCTATAGTAAGCACAATTTCACAATTAGTATACTTTTCCAGTTTTATCTTGTTCTATTTGAACGGCCTGCAGCTAGCTATTCAGTTTCGGAAGTCTTAGCGTTGGGTGTTTAACTTTAAACGATCATAACTTTCTTAACACTCATCGGATTTAATCCAAATAAGCACCATTCGAATCAGCACACTTTTGCCAATGTGGCAGCAGTCGAGAAATCCCATCAAAGGAAAACTGGGTGGTCGAGAATCCACGAAATCTGCGAAGGTCTTTTGTGCCTGGTCTTAATTGATGAGTATTTTTCAGCAAGGAAGTTCTGAAAATGTCTGAAAAGGTGACAGTCGGTTGGTGAAAGGTCTAGAGAATATGGTGGGTGAGGTAGAACTTCAACTCCCAATTCGTTCAATTTATGGATAGTGATTTGTGAAACGTGTGGGCGGGCGTTGTCATGCAAAAGAATCGGACCCTTTCTTTTGATAAGTGTTGGCTGCAGCTGACAATATTTTCGGTACATTTGGTCGGTTTGTTCACAGTAGGGTTCTGCTGTGATGGTTTGGCCTGGTGATGAAAAGTTATAGTGGATTACAACAGCCGATGACCACCAAACCTGACCAGAATTTTTTTTTCGCGAGGGTTCGGCTTTGAAAATTACCTCGGTGGTTCCTCCAAATCCAACCACTGTCCGGAACGTCTCCTGTTATCATACATGATCCATTTTTCATCACAGGTGACAAATCCGTTCAAAAACGGGTCAATTCTTTTGCGCAAAAGCAGTGAAGAAGGAACCTCGAGACGTGCCGATTCCTGCCGGTCACTCCGATTGTGGGGCACCCAATTGTCGAGTTTTTTCACCTTCCCAATGCGTTCCAGACCATCTGCAACAGTGGATTTGCCAAGGCCTAGCTCTTCTGCTATCTCTCGAACTGTTTGGGATGGGTACCTCAAAATCCCCCTAAAATCCTCGTCAGATATTGCTTGCATTTTTTATTTAATGGTTATCGACCCGCTATGAGGCTCACCTTCAAGGCTGAAATCTCCAGAGCGAAATTTATTGAGCCATTGCCGCACAGTGCTTTCTTTAGCACTATTGGGCCCCCACACCTGGTTAATTTGTTGAGCTGTTTCGATTGCGGATTGCCCCAATTTATAGTCGAAGAAAAAATCGTCCGAAGTGCTCTTTTCACATGCTTGAAAAAATCTTGAAAAAAGGGGGTTTATCAAGCAATGGTGAAACGGCAATTATACCATCAGATAGCGCAAGAAATTCTCTACAGGATGTGCTACTGAGAAGCAAGGCAGAATGAGTTTTTAATCAGCAGTGAATGTACAAAAAATAGGTGCACAAAACGCTGAGAACTTTCCGGACAACCTAATATTTCATTCTTTGAGATTCCTATGACGATGACTTCCTTGGCCACGATGACTTGAGTAAAATGGTTCGCAGCTTGACAAGGGACGAACTTGTCGGACGAAGAGTCAGAATTTATCATTGAGAGAGTGAGTTTCATCTTCTTGCTTCCATAATATAAACGCTGAGATCACCGCCTACCTCGGCACTTCCCTTCGTATTGGCATCGTGCCAAGTACCCTTATAGCCATGCAACAAGGCAGCCGCTTCATATCAGTGGAACTTCATAAATGAAGCCATAAAGTGCCAGCGTCGCTGTGATTGTGTGGCCATTTGTGGGCGGGTGGTTGCAGAGGGCGTGTTGGTCGACATTTTGCACCATGGTTAGGCACCATAACGGTCACATTGGCCCAAAACGGTGCATGAACGCGCCTGCTAATGGGCGGAATCACTATCCCCTACCCTGCACGTCTTGTCGATTAATTCTGGCTCTCACATGCTCTGTTACAGATCATCGAAGAGCCCGATCTGACGGGACGATACGCATTAACTATGCGAATTCGAACACTGTAGTTTACGAATCTCTCAGACTTCATAATGAACATTTCATATACGGAATGTTAATACTACTTCTGCACTGTAAATACGTCTCAGCCTTATGCCAGTCTTGTAAACTTCAAGCCTTGACTATGCCATAAATCTGAAATCCACCTACACATGCTAGAAGCTCATAAAAATATACATTACAAAAGGAATAACAAGTTAACAAAGATACAACTCTCCATCTATCGACATAAGATCACTTACGGGTAAGGGCAACCCCGTCAACAAAAGTACCAGTACAGTAAACATCATCTACTCTCTATTTATCACTTATTTTGTTTAGTCTGTTTCTTGCCCTAACCTCGACACAAGTGAGTGCTTGCGCTACCATCGAACTTGGCTCGCTTAAATTTGCTGGTAATATCACCGTGTTGGACTTCTTTGCAAGTTGCTGGAATGCTTCAACGTATTGCTGGCCACCGAAAGGTCGCAAGCACCCGTTCACCACCACTAGACAGCAAGCGATATTGATCGATCAGAGAATCGGCCAGAAAGGTTAGCCCCTGATAATCTGTATGTGGCAAGAGAAATCGTAATCCGCCGCGCCAGTGGACGCCGCGTGCCGACAGTCGCGCCAGCTACATGACACTATTTAACAAAGTCAATTCGTAGAAGATAAGACCAACTGTATGACCAAAAATAGACAAAAAAGTGTTCACGCTTGTCTTATCCGTATGAATGATGCTCCAATCGAAAGGGTAGAGGCAAACAAGAAGATCGTCACAGCTCATGCCGCAGCACGAACGAAGCGGTCAATTCACGGAATCTCTTCCACCAGTCTCTCCTGAGGACACCTTCTCGCCGGCAGGTCCAATAGCGAGGAGTCACTTTACCACTGCGCTTCCCTGAGGGGAGGCGGCGGCGGCGTCCCGCGTATTTGATCTTGAAAGCCCATTCGAGGGCGCACGCTTTTTGCCGAGGACTCCGCCCAAACTATAAGAGTGGAGTGTTGCTACTGAGAGGAAGAACGAACAATTTCAATATGTTTCGCTACTCTACTACACGACACTTATGCTTTCGAGAACTACAGCAGGTTTCCTCGAAAGGTATGCTATGCCGCTCCATGTTAAGGATATCCTAACGAATAACAAGACCAAACTGAGCTAACTCATGTCCAACTCTGGTCAAGCATTATTCTTGTATCACGCGAGTCTCGGTGGTCGCCTAACTTACTGATGAACTACAAACAGCAGCTCCTACTCACTGACAGTCGTCGGGAATGGTAAATGGAAAGAGACACATAACAGGGTGACTATTCTCTGAGAGAGGATTCAATATTCTTTTCTCACCATGACAGCGGATCGGGCAGGGAGCAAGGCGCAAGTGCTGGAAGTTTCCGCGTGGACGGTTACCGTATATTGCTCCCTTAAAAGCGCTTCATAGATCACGATAAAGTGGCCTGGGTCGTGCGCTCCAATCGCTCGATTCAAACGCTCGAACGATCCGGTCGCGCGGTCTAAGCGATTGCATCGCGAAGTATGTAGGCGCTTTCTATGACAAGCAAGGCGGAATCGGAAACCGTAGTTAGCGCTACAGATATCCTAAAATGAGGATGGACGACTAAGCAACTCCCAAAATTACCGCAGTGGGAACAGGCTCCACAGCTTACTAAAATGCCCAGAGTGATGGGGATGAAGGTAAGGTATCAAAAGGACTTCTTTGACACTTTAATCCCGCAAAAGAAATAGGAAACTCAGCTGTCTGATTAAGTGCCGTAGCTATCCTTTCAATTGCCTGTGCTTTTGCTTCAGCATTTATTCGAAGAGCCTCAGCTTGACCGCGAGCGACGTTGATCTGAACGAAACATGAGAAATCGGATAGACCGCCCAACGGAAGGAACCGGATATACAGTATTTTCGAGTATGTTAATGATTACTATATTGAGAAAACAATCAAACATGAAAGATTAGGATTTAGGATTTATTACATACTATCCCCGTGCGTGCAGTGAGATATGAATCCTTTTGTTAATCCTGTTAATTGAAAAACAGCGCTCAAATCTCGGGGTCCTTCGTAAACAACTAGGGCCACGAGCCCGCTGCCAGGCAGTAACTAATTAGTCGTTTCTTGCTAGTGATCTCGACGACATTGCGGCACTCTGGGCCGCAGGAAGCGTTACAGAGCTGCGATTAAGCTATAATGCGCACGATAATCACATTATGCACGAAGTCTGAACGCCCTAGAATTCGATAAGGTGCTCACTGTCGCGGCCGGGCAAGTGTAGCACTCTACAACACCCGCTTCCGCAATGTGAGCCTCCCACTCAGGTAGAAAAGTTACATGCATCGACAGTTGAAGGTTAAATGTACCCAGAAAAATGGATAATGAGGTTAAAATGTACCCAAAAAATTGGCTACGTGAGAGCTCTCCAAAACCACAAAACATTTCAGATTTTATGCCGTACATATGAATATTTCCAGAAGGCTAGGATTGCTTCGAACGGTACCTGTTCTGCTTCTCTGGCTTCAGACTCTAGAATCTTCGCTCTCTTCTCTCCTTCTGCCTTATTTATAGCAGATTCTCGATGTCCTTCAGATTCCAGAATTGCTGCGCGCTTTTTACGTTCAGCTTCTACCTTAATTACCACTCACACATAATAAAAATTCAGTCAACAACCACTCAAATTAGGAAAAAAATAACACTCCTACACGTAACGTCAAAATGGATTGCAGTCCATATCTGAAAACGAAAAGGGGCATTTCCAAGTACGCCCAGAAACGGCTGCATGATCGCAGCCAACTCTCTTCTCTTAGACCTCTCTTCTATCTCTACTGCTCTTCTATCTGGACCCTAGCAGCAATCGCTGTACCTGGGAACGCCCCTTTTTACCCTCAGTAGGACTGTATATACCTGCATTTGCATAGCTTCCTGAATCTTTTCGGGCATGTGCATATCTCCTAAAATCAAATAAACTTGGTATTGAAGTCAACAATGCGCAGTGCTTGTGTAGTTGGAGAGAAGTGGCGGCAGGACGAGGCCAAGCCTTTTTCTTTCTTATCTGCGCCCTCTCATCGAGAGTTTCCACTGAGCAATATGAGGGTGCAGACAAACAGAAATGGGCGTGGTCTAGTTGCCCCTGCTCCTCCCAACTCGCACAACTAAGATCGATGAACAAAAAGAAACTTACTGATTTCGTACCGCATGCACTTAATCCCCCATGGTTCAGCCGCTTTATTTATAGCTTCGACTATGTTCACATTAAGCTGCTCTCGTTCTTTGAATACAGTATCCAGACTGATTTTTCCGACCTAAATAGCCCAGTTCATTGGCGACACAATTAGGCGCAGTTCGGTTTGGTGGGGGCACCGTGCGGTACTCAGATAAGCCTATACAGGCAACCTTGTGAATATCTGTCAATTCCTAGGACCAAAGCGGCTCTCTCGAACCATTTGCCAGCTTCGCAGCAGTTCACAAGTCTCATGATGTTATGCCTGTCGTTTAACATGAAGTAACACAAGTAAACAGCGGAAGTGCAAAATGCCCCCTCCAAACCGAACAGCGCCCTCAGTTATCAGTACCGTCGTGACTAAACACTCACCTCAGACCTCATAGTTGTCTGGGCCAATTGAGTGACAGCAAACTCCGGGTCGTCAACACCATACGAAGCCTATTGCAAAAAAATTATTGAAAAATGCATGAAACATGCAGAACCACAAAAACACAGAAGGCCTAGAAGTTCTGGAAACTTACTCGATATGGGTTGAAAACCCTCAAATAAAGCACACCATCTAATTGAAGTTGAACGTTATCCAGAGTGATAGCACCTTGTTGCGGGATTTCAATAGCTATTTCACGGAGATTTTGAACGAATTTTATCCTATCCAGGAAAGGAATCAAAATGTTGAGACCCTGAAAATGCAATTTATACTGCCAAACAATAACCAAGAAGTTGTATAAGGCATTCAGGAGGTAAGATGGTGATCAGCATTCATCCTTGTAAAAAATCAGGTCGCGAACAGGTTACAAGCGCCATCCATGATAGTGGATCTTAGGTAAAAGGGTAACTGTTAAAGGAAAAAGCAAAGGTAACGGCCGATATTGCCATATTTGTGCTCTGGACGAGTTTTATCGCGTGAGATTACATTTTCGTCCCTGCTGACTTTGTGCCAGTTAATCCAAGCCCTCGTAGGATGTTCTCCTTGCTCACAGATAAAACTAGCATTGCCCAAAAGACAGATTAGAATACTTGTCCGGGAAGAATGAGACACGCGATAATTTGTAACAGCAGCTCTCCTGAGAACCCATTTGGCAAATAACATTCATATTCGGCCACGAATGGTTTGCCCTGTCGTATCGCATAGCTCACAAAATGGATCGCATGACTGCGTTCGGGATAGTTAACCTTTAATCCAGACGGATAAACGTACTACGTATGTAACAACAAAATGCTGCACTGTACATCCGCCCTCATCCGCCCCGCCCCGCAAGTAATTTTGAAAGCGTTCGGAGAGCACTTCTAAACAAAGTTGATCGTCCAAAGTATTCTACGTTCCTAAGTTTCTTATATAAGTTATTTAAGGCTAAAAGAACAGTTTACAATGGAAAAGCACTAGATATTCCTTCTCAAACCCGTTTTTCTCAATTAGTGTAAAATGAGGCAGGCAAGCTAATCCTCATACACAGATTGAGGGGAACTATTCACCTCCACGCGGTGGCGATAGACCAAGACAATCGGTGCAGTCTGTCGCAGCGTGGCGTGCGGCGCACTGTGCGGAGACGCGCCGCAAAACCGTGATGTGCACATAGGGTTCGCGATTGAAGCGGCGAAACCTATGCGAATTTAGGAGAACGCAACAGCCTCAGCGCATCGCGAAATGGACCAGATTTCGTTCGATTTTACTTCAAATTTGAATCGTGTGTAGGTATAACTGCGTCTTAAACGTGCGAAGTTCGCTCGTCACGCCCAACCAGCGCGGCATATTACTATTGTCTTGTCACCACCCATCGTGATTATAACTGCCGCCTGTGGACATTCAGAAAGTCACGAGCATTTCATCATCTGGGATGAATCAGAAAATCAACACGAAAAAGCGCATACAGCATGGTTCGCTGAGGATGATGGGGCGTGTCAGGGAACTGCGTTCTTCTCGGAGTCAAACTTAATTCACTGTAGTTTTTGAAGGCGGTGTGTGGAGACAACAACTGGTGGAAAACCACTGATACAAATGCTATGATACAGTCTTATTGCTTGCTCGCTTCAACAGTTGGTGGGAGACGGAATTGGCGGCAGGCAGTCAAGACGCAGTCCAGCATAGTTCCGCCCAATCACCCGCAGCGACCGGACAAGAAAGAAGGAATACCAGTAAATGAGCTTAAAGGAATGTATTAAACTTACGGATCTTAAGAATTTATAAAATTTCCCCATACGCTCAACCACCCATGCTTCTTGTTGAGGGACAAAATTGATAAGAGTGTTCCTTGCAGTAGATGTGTACCGACAGCTCGCTATTTGGAAGAACACATCCTAAAATCTCTTCTTATTTCTGACTCTTTAGATTATTCACAAGAATATAAAATCAAATAAATCAAACCATTAGACTCACCTATATATAGAAGTTAATGAGCGGAGCGATCGGACTGAATTCATTCTTTCGATTCGATATCGGATAGCAAGAGGATGTAGGCTCAATATTGACGAATAGCAGAACCTCTGGTTGAAAATATCGTGCAAAGAAATGCCGAAGCAATTTAATACCGATCGCAGTCATTTCGAGGAACAGTCCTGCAATCACAGACTAGGTTGCTGCGCAAGCTTGTGATCTTTTCAATTTTGATTTTCTTCGGTTTATGTCCTTCTTGTTATTTTGATTTATACAGATGGAGATGTCCAAGAAAGATGGCAAAGATGAGGTGAGTTCGCTTTTCTCCGTGTTTTATAAGTTATACTTATTACTGAAACCATGGAAACTTCTTAATTAAATCGTGACCTTCCCTCAAAAATCCTTGGGAGCTTTCAGTATGTCGCATGATTTGAGGAACTGATAAAGGGAGTCCAGCCAGTAACTATACAAAAAGTTGTCAAATGACAACCTAAAGACACCTATCCACAGGAATCGGGCTTCTGTCTTTTTTTTTCGCACTCGAATGTTTGGTCAAAGAGTGCTGAATCAGCATGAGTAGTTCCAGACCGCAAATTTTCGAATAGGCAGGTGTGGGCACCTGCACCTGCGACAACATTGGGAGGGGAGCGCACGCAATTCATGGGTTTTGTAGGCGGAACTAGAATTAGGAAGTAGGATAGGCGGCAGATGCTTGCAAGGGCCGTTAAATCCATTAAGACTGTATTAGAATTGCCCGAATAGGTGAGGGCACCATATCACCGTGCAAACAAGATCCCCGCCCATCATGGGCTATCCAGTAATCCTTTCTGTTCATGGTTTCGCACAGTAGCGCCTTCGAAAAACACAACGGCGTTTTTCATGATTCATTCTTCACAGACATTCCCACGAGAGCGTGTGGACACTATCTGCAGTGAAAATCGCTAATGTGAGAGCCCGATTATCAGAGATAAATTCAAGTTTTGTCTGAGAGATCATACTTTCTGGAGACATTTTTTGCTCGATCAGACAAGAAACGTGAACTGAGAGATTGACATATTAGCTGCATTCAGCATCAGGGCAGTTTAGCAGCACAACCGTTTGAGTCGATCAGTTCAAGGGTGGTTACATCACTGAAAGAATTTTGGATGAATCACAGGACGATGACGTTCAGGCGAATAGCTGAAGTAATGGATCCGCAATGAGTGTAATCCCTTCGAAACAACCCAGGTATGGAAGCAGTTTTACTGGGATTTATTGGTTGCATTTACGTTGTTCTTTTTGAGGACCAACTAAACCAGACGGATCTATCAATTTTTGAGTTCACTTGTGTTGGACATCTTGTTGCTAGCCCTTGTGGATATGAGTTTTAGGTGAGTGTAGCCGAGTTTCTCAACAATTACAGTCGTTATCACTGAAGTCAGTCGAGGGGTGGTTTTGGCTCAGCGCCAGCCCGTTCATTCGTTTGCTGGCCTTAGGAGTTCAATGGATGGTGGGAAAGGGGCTGGCCAAAGCCACTCGGCGCGGACACGCTTCGACCGACTTCAGTGATCACGACATCCTCGGTTTTCGAAAAGTGGTTTTGTGGTGGAACTGTGAGTTCCGGATTTACTTGGCAGTTAAAGGCTTTCAGCCTCCTAAACGGACCATGGGGCCCATTTCTAAGAAAAGCGGGAGAAGCGTCAGGTTTACCTACTCAGCTTACTCGAGAGTTGCCGCACAGGGACACCCAATACAAGCAGTACCTGTTCGAATTTCCACGAAAACAGCAAGGCTTGATCACTGCGTCCAGGGCACGGCGTTGTTGAGGATTTTCTCAAGAACAGGGTCGTATTTTAGCCTAGGGAAATGGTGGTCGCATTTGGATTGTTGAGAGGGGTTAGAATTGAAGGAAAATAATACCTGGTCTACCGAAGTCCTTTTCCCGGTTAGACAGAGAAGCTGATTGGGGTAGAGGATAGAGGTACGTTAAGTCGGGAAGATGTACCTATAGATGGATTTGCGGGTGCGTACCAGAGCTGGCCTTTCTTCCCCCAACTCTTGTTCCAGTTTACCTCCTCTACATTCTTCTCGCCCAGTTGATTGCTTTGCATGCTATACGCTACTGTGTTATAGGGAGGCTGTTACCTGCAGAAAGTCGTCCACAGATGAAGAAATGGAGGCAGGTGCGTGTGCGGACCAATTAGTAGCGTTTATGGAGTGCGCCATGCGAACGCAGTGTTTCAAAGGTAGGTAGAAGACTTTTATGGCTGTCTTGCTAATTCAAACCTCTTTTTACTTGCAGCAGTATCCAAAGATGATCAGGACAAAGGAGACAAAGGATGAGATCTCTTCTTGTTGTTAGAACTGTTTATTTTTGTTTTTTCTCATAGTAATAAATATCGTCAAACGTTGAAAACAGATTCCTCGTCACCCCCTTCCATGCGGCCTATCTGTGAGGATTCATATGACGTCTTTATTTTGAAGAAAATGACGAAATGATGCGGAGAAAGGGAAATATCATTTGTGATGACGTTATGGGTCTGCGCAATCAGGAGAAAAAACAGAAATGACTGAGAATGACGAAACAAAGCCTAGAAAGGGTTGGTCATCCACTCCGACCAACAGCAGAATTATTTATGGCACAGTGAGCGGCGTTAGCAAAAAGTGCATGGCAGCTCTGATTTAATGTCCGCCGTGCCACAAGAACAATGAAGCGGCTGCTCTTGGGGAGGCTCCAATGGGCGGTTAACTGGGCGGCGTTAGAAAATGAACAACTTTCTGCTAGCTCTATTCTCGCCTTCAATGGAGTTGCGGGAGATGACAAGTATCTAGTGCTTGGGGCTGAATACCTGTCAAAGAGGAACGGACCATGCACCTGAGCCGGGGCTGTCTTGTCTCATCCATCGGTTGGCTCTTCTTGATCCAGCTCGCATACTTGCATGTTCTTATCTTTGCCGATTTTGGGAGATTAGATAAGGTTTATATGTCTGTCGAATTGTTGCTATTTGCTGGCTAGTTTCAATATGAATCTAACAAGTTTTTATCCATGAAAAACCTATACAAATAATAACAATAACAAAGTTAACAACGAAAAAGTACATGCTTAAGTGCATGTTTTCGTTGCACTTCATTTCAAAGCTAGAAGCAGAGAATGCAAGAAGAAGATCCATACAAAAGTGCAAAATGACATAGTAAAAGTGAGGAAGGTGCAAAGCACCGAAATACCCGAAGGACGGAATAAAAATAAAATCTTTGCGGAAAACGGATTTTTAGGGTCTTTAGAAATTTTGCAATAAAAAATGGTTTCTTTTCGGGTTCTATAACGTCTTCACATTTGAACCACGGAGTGTATTCATGGGAAATTTCTAAACAGCAGTCGTGATATCGCGACGATTTAGGGCGAATGAAGATCTCCAGGCACTATGCGCTTAATTTATGGTCCATACGTAAGCTGTTCCAATGCCATTCAAATCATTTGGGGGGGGAGTAACAGCTGATGTCGACTAATGACAAGGTACCCAAGGAAGGAGAAAGAAAAAAAACTTTCCGAACTGCGCTAGTGTCCTTGGCAATGAACACTGGGTGTGGTGTGAAACAGTGGGCGGGACATTGCCTTCGTCGCGGTCAGGTGGCGCCGATATCACGTTTTTAGCTGCCGAAAATTGCTGTGTCCATTGCGCTTTGAGGTTAGGGCTATGCTTGACCTCAAGGTCGGCGATATGGAATATCATCTTTAATACGCGGCCGGTGCCTTGACTGGTAGTGGGCACTAGTTACATCTACTGATGATGAATGTCCTAAATCTTACTTAAAAGCATCGTTGGACTTGCTGGGCCAAGGGAGGCAGGAGCGAAGTCATTGGCGCAACTCCGTAACGGCGGAGAGGAGGGCAAGCACGCCAATGACGTTTTTGTGGTCAAGACCTCGCAAAATACACAGGATGTAAATGAGTTCAACTGAGATCCTTCTGACAAATAAAATAGTAGATCTTCTCTCTAGAATGTGTACAAGTTCTCGCTGTCCATGCACTCTTTCCAGTAATGACAATATCTGAAAGGCGGAGGAACAAATGGTACACCGGGAAAACGAGAAGCAGCGTGTAATGTTTGAAATTTACTTGCCTTTTTGATATGCTCCGAGCGTCATCTATTACCGAATGCTTGTTGAAAGGGACGCTGTATCCAGACCATCAGCTTCACCAATGACTGCTGATGTGTTTCGGAGAGACCTTTGGCGGCGCGGTGGGAAAAAAGCCGCATCAGTCTAAAGCAAACAATTCAAATATTGCTTGAGCGAGGTTCAACCAAGTTCCCGGAACCGCTCACAATCTCGCAGTTTCTGCTCTGCTTGTCTTCACGGTTGTCAACGTCATCTTTTCTGCTTAGCTCCAATATCTGAAATCTTTGTCCCTTTAAATCTCAATAGTTCTAATTTGAAAAAGATATGTTACCGAGGGTAAAGCTCCGTTTGAGATTGGCTCCACTCCAGGACCAGCGTGTTCGGATTGCAATGTTACCGAGGGTAAAGCTCCGTTTGAGATTGGCTCCACTTCAGAACCAGCGTGTTCGGATTGCACCGTATTCTCGGGTTCCTGTGAGCTAGGAACCAGGGTTATTTTCGATGCTCTGTCAAGAAGCTCGTGAATTTCGCGCAGTTTTTCCAGAGCCTCGTCGGTGTCGATATTGATGAGTACGTTCACAACTGCAGTAACTTCTGATAGCGCCTGAATAATGATTCCTAGTTATTCAACTGTGTCGGGTTGGAATATTTAACGATTCAAGCAACAGGGTCAACCCGGCCAACCGCGCTCCATCCCTAATCGTTGGACCACTCAACATTCAGAATATTGACTTCAAAGATCTTGAGTGAAGCTAAAGGAGCAGAGCTCAAGATCACTAACTGAGCTCTCCGTACAGGGATCTGTGACAAGAGAATCGTGATTCGCCGCGCCAATGGGTATCGCGTGCGACGTCGCCCCCGCTAACGACCACGATTTCAGGTGGCACTGGTCGAGAATAGCGTCCTTACCTACATAAAATCCGATGCTCCTATCGAAAGGTTAGTACAAATTAAGGAAACGGCCGGGCCCAGTGCCGCGCGCGACGAAAGGGCAAATTATGGTTCTCTTGCCCGCCTGGCCCTCGCATACAGTGGTATTGTGGACCGCAGTGAACAGCCTGTATAAGTTTCACGCCAGAAAGCGGTAAGGTAGCGGCTGTAAAGCAAGAGGTTGCTCAAGTGACTCCGTGCTCGTTTGATCGCTGCTTTCGCTCGGCTTTCTCCCGATATCCACATCTAGTCTTCATGTCTCTTCAGGCACAAGAGGGGCGTTATTCAGAGCGTCCTCAACAGTTTCCTCTTCTTTTTTTTCTTCAGGGACAAGTCAACAAGCACTTACATTCTTCTTATAACCCTTCCCCCAACTCCACTCCACCAGCGAATTTTTCGCTGGCTCATCGCGAATTCTGCCTTTAATAAGCAGCTGTAGCGGTGCAATAACTGGTAGTGGAGCACGGCTCGCAAATCACAAGACGGAATCGCTTGATTCGCGAAGTCTGAGTGCTGCCTTAGGTTGATACTTCGCGATTCCTGTGGCGATTGGCTTGGCAGCGGGATGCATCCCAACGCAGCAACTAATAAGAAAAAAAGCTACTAGCTAATAGGAACTTTTTGTATAGCAGTGGGAAGGGTCCAAAAATAGCGCTGGGGCACACTCGGCGCATACCCGCGATCGCTGATGTTGTCGCGAAGTATGAACTACTATACTGAAAACATTTACCTGTTCTATCTTCTGCCCAATCGCTTCCCTCTCTTCCAGACGGTTCTGTGACGCGCGAAATGCATCAGGTCCGCCCAGTTCATCTTCCAGGAATGAATCGAATTCTTCGCCGTCGTCGCTGCTATAAACAGGCCTAATATCGTGCCTTCTGAATTATGTTATATAGGTCGTGCTTCGTCACGAAATGCATCCTTGAATCTGCCGGGAAGTCTCTTTTGCACCGCCGAATGACGTAGTTTAACGAATGCTCTTAAGAGTCCTATTATAACCATGAATATCCAACTAGATCTTTACTGCTTTACCTGCCAACAAGTTCTTGAGAAATTCCTTCCGCCTGGCCGATAGACGTAAAAGTGCCGGTTCAATTTTGTGACCCACATGGCCAAAACATGCTGTGACTGCCACGCTCCCGTCCACTTCAAAACGAGCATTCACATAACAGGAGCAGTGAGAATGTCCCTTCCTGGTAGAACATCTTCGACCATCGGCTCCTTTACTAGTGAATTTCCCAGAACGATTACATCTGTAAAAAACCTTATTAATGCCAAGAAGTTGAGCAGGACTGGTGCTTGTGCATCCTTCCCCCAACCGACGTTCCGTTTCTTCGCGCCATCCAACGAGAGATAGGCAAGAGGATCCTAATTTGCCGCGCCGTCGCGCGCGGCCCACCTTCTAGCGATGACGCGGGAAATTTTCTATGTGGACATCACGCGGCGATGGACGCGGGAAGTCCAAACTGTCAGTTTCTCACTTGAGCAGTGAAATTCGTGGGAATCTGTGCAAATTTTTCTTATTATTTTTCATTCTTACCCGAATAAATGGAAAAGAAATACCGTGTCTGTCGCCAAACTAACAGCAGGTTGTCCTAGAAGTTATGAAACATCGGTCTCAGTCAGAATCGCTTACGGCTATCGCGCTTCAGTAACACCCTCTCCCTTCCCTTTCATATTCGAATTCGAATGGCTAGGCGGGAAAACTCGTCTCTCGCGGCACGGCGCCACTCGCTATGCCGGCCAGCGCGCCAAATTACGATTCTCTTGCCCTGTACCCCACCCAAAAGTGAAAAAAAAACGCAAAACACGGTGTAAAAACTGAACCCGTGACAGAAAATAGCCTTCCACTTTTGGTGGACGGGCAACCAGGGAGGCGTCAGAACTGCCACTTACGAGGGCCGCGGCTTCGTTACTTCTAGTGAAGCCCGAAAGGGTCTTAGGGGCTGAGGGACGGGCTACTCGTGCAAGGAAAAGGACTGCCTTTAGCATTGGTTAAGGGAAAGCGACGCAGGGACGCTGCCGAGTGGCCCTGCTTAACTACATTAGGCCCATTATCATACTTCTAGTCGTGTCGGATGAGATAAACGCCTACCTATAATAGACGATATTGCCTGCGTTTGACTCGTGTACAGAAGACGATTACGGTTCTTTCCGGGACTTCTTCATCAAACCACGCCTGCAAAACCACACTAATCATCTCTAAAATTCGTTGAATATTGGGAGCTAACGGTACTTCCACCTCCGCGGACAGCTACATGCCCTATGCGAGATGAATGGGCCAGCAGCTGCAGTAATGTGCCCCTCTTTCACTCAAAAGTGCACAGGAACGGCGCTGTTGGATAGTGGTACTCAGTACCGTTCCCCATACTCGCCTGCCGCCATTCTCAAGGTACGGTCTTAAACAAGTTACAAGCAAAACGCACTCAGCCGGTAGAGAACAGTCAAAAGTGATAGGCGCAGACTGGTAGCGCGTTTGACTATGGTTGGGTAGTTGTGCGGTTGGCGGTGCGGCACCTAGGCGGGGTCAGGAGGCGGAACTTGGGTATCGCTATCCTCCAACGCTGTTGGCGCGCTGCCACAGCTACGGACCCATTCACCTCGTACATGGCAAACATCAGGACCCACTGAGGTGAGCGTAGATGTTGCCTTTAGATTAAAGGCAAAAAGCCCGCGATCAATTTGCCAAAGAGATAGTGACTAGGGCTTTGCATGTGGATGTTAAGTTCTGAGTAACTCGACATAAGAGGTAAAAAGCCGAAAAAATAAGCTAACTGCCCTATGATTAGGCACCGTTTCCCCCCCCCCCCCCCCCTTTTCAATCCCGATCTGCCATGTGCCGATAACTCCGTCTCAATACTAAAGCCCTCATCAGCGCACAGCTGATTCCCCATGAGTACTCTACGACCGTACCAATGGCGATTTCCATGGTTTTACGTCCTGCAGCTTCGGTTTTCACTGAAAGGCGGGCCTCGAAGGCGGAGTCTTCGGTGGCGGGCGTCACTGAAAAAAGGAGATCTTTGAACCTACAGTACGCTTAGAACGTCCTCCCCTTACAATTTATTTGCACGAAACCCATACAAGGTTATTCGACGCGGACCACACTGCCTTCCCGACGCTGTATTTTCAACTTCTATACCTGATCGCGGACCGTGCCTTTGAACTAGAAGAGAGGAAAAAAGAAGTAGATGTTAACTTGAACTAAATACTCGAACTCTTCTTTTCGAAATCTTCGTTGTAAGGTGTAAGCCTGTTCTTTTGCCCGGTTTTGCAGCCCATCCTGCCTATGAGATAGCTCCACAATGGATAGCGAGCTCTTCATGCGATTCCGCTGAATGGGACCTTGCAAAGAGAGCTGGCACCAAAGAATTGGTTCTTCGAACATCGACTCTTTTCGAGTTGGCTAGTATTTTGACCTTTTTCATCACAGATTGAACTTCTTCTTCGGTACAGTGATGCACAGACCTGAGATGGCCATACATGTTTTTTCGAAGCAGATACCTTCCACATCGGTGGCAGCAGCACACCTGCTCACGTCTTGACGACATCTGCAACACAGCCTTTCTAGATCAATGGCACTGAACAAAATGCTACACATCACGAACGGAAATCTCGTAAATTGCCAACGGGTCAGATTTTCTCGTCCTAATGTAAGCTTCAACATTGTTCTCTACGCCTAATATACAGTCCTGTTCACTGCGTACGCAGGGGCACGTCAGGGGGTGGGGCAAGGCCATCTCTTTGTTCACCAGCTGCGGAAGCAGCAAGCGACTGCGATTGGCGGAATACGTGTTGGCGCCGCGCCACACCGAGCCGCTTGCAACGCCGGGCACGAGTAACTGCTGAACGAGCTCCACCAAAGTTTAAGTAAAGAGAAACCTCGGAAATGCTGTGTGGATGGTGGCGTTCTTTTAGACAACTACTATCGCTAAATGACTCTACAAGAGAGATATTTCTTGCCAGCAAAGCGATATCCTGGCGCCTTCCGGCTTACTACTCGTTTCTTCGCGTCATCCAATGCCATGCCATCTAAGGCAGCGTTCAGACTTCGCGACGGCAGCGCTTCGGTCGCGCGTTCGACGCGATCGATGCAGTCGAAAGCATGCGCATCGATCGTCGAATCGCGCGACCGAAGCGCTGCCGTCGCGAAGTCTGAACGCTGCCTAACAGTGAAAGAAGAACGTAAAACACGATGTACTCGCAATAGAAAATAACCTTTAAGTTCTGCTGGGCGGGGCAACTGAAGAGGCGTCAGAACTCAGATCACTTATGAGGACCACAGCGCCTTAGTCCAGACTACAAGGAAAGACCTATAAAGTGGGTCGCCAAATTTATAGCCGGCCACAGCAACGACGGGGCGACATTATTGGTGGGTGGCCGGACGTGATAACAGCTGTTAACATAATATAAGGAGTTAGAAGGGGAGTGGTCACAAAATCCATAACGTGCATCACAGCGACGATAGGACTTTGGTTCCAAGAAAAGATATAGAAGGCAGGATGGGAACATTATTGGTGGGTGACAGGACGTGATAACAGCTGATAAGATACCACAAGGAGCCTTAGAAGGGAAGGGTCACCAACTCCATAGCGCGGGCCACAGCGACGACGGGACGTTGGTTCCAAAAGGTTAGAAGGGG
>MU942138.1:0-10045 GCA_036418165.1 Cooperia oncophora
ATATTTTGGCCTCATGGTAATTAGGTCCCGCTGTTGTCGATACCCGGTCCCAGCGTCCAGGGAGCATTTGTACACTGCTTCTTTTGTTCAACGAGTGCGAAATGAATACTGTTGATGTCAGTTTCGGCAATCGACCAGTTGTCGTAGTGCTTGCCACTGATCTGTATCTTCAGTTGACCGAAACAGTTGAAGTCGCACGGCTGCAGATCAGGAGAATATGGTGACTGAATCCAGGTCTCAATATTTTCTTCGTCCAAATACTGACGAATTATTTGAGCTGTATGGGGTCTGGCATTGTCATGGGCAATTATAGCCTTTTTGTAGTTGTGTGCTACCATCCAGTTGTCGATGTGATCATCGATGAAGTGGCGGTACACCTCAGCAGTGACGGTTGTATTTTCCGGACAGAGCTTCCAAAAGGCCACGCCCCAAAAATTCATTGCCATGATCATCATCTGCTTGAATCCGTGTAACTCCTCACAACATAATTCGGGTGGCTCCTCATCTGCATTCATCTAAAGGTGACGCTTGTGAGTTTTGGGCTCAGTGTACAAACTCCACTCATGTTTCTTCTATGGCCAGTGCCCATTTTAACGTCGTGGGTGACGTCGTAGACGGAGGAGATTGCTGCTGCAGGCATCGATTCGGTTCTCGACTTGTTCTTCTGTGAGGAAGTGAGGCACCCAGACGCACATCTTCTTGACCATACCCAATTCTTCGGATGTAATTCGGCCACCAGTTGCCGCAGAAATGTCAGCCTCGCGGGCAATTTCGGCAATGGTCCAGTTCCTACGTTCCGACATTTGACGCTTGATTTCATCAACCCGCTCTTTGTGTGCAGGGTGAACATTATGGGCGCCTCCTCGAGCATCAGTTGTATCCGTTCTTCCTTCTTTGAACTTCTGCACCCAACGTCTCACGTCCCGAATAGAGAACGCCTTGCCGCATAACTGTTGATCCAGTTCGCGATGAATTTCAGCTGCAGAGATTCCTTGTATAACGCCCTATTTGATAATTCCACGCTGAACAAGGTCACTCAGGCTTCTTTTCAATTTCTCGGTAGTTTCTTCTAGAGCCGCTCCGTCCAAATTTTGCATATTGGTAGCTAAGGTTACTAGCTTTCAATTAGCACAAAAACCCTTGACCCCAGTCCCTCTGTTTTCCCGTCCGATTCGATTTGTGGCGGCACTTTTGAACGGGATGACCTGAATAATTATGCCGTACTGCGCAGAGTTCTTCATCCCCGTGCTCCTTGTGAAGAGGTGTTTTGTTTCAAAATTCTTTGGAACAGTATCAGCGCCCTTGAACCTCGAGAGTTTGGTTCTTTATGCAGACTTCCGCAGTCCAGTACCACTACAAAAAGAAAGAAAGAAAAAATGTGGAAGCTTTTGAAAACATCACAAATGGAAATCTTTTCCTCTGCCTCTAATAAGAAAGAAACTTGGCAGATTGACTTAAAGAAGTGCCTTCAAGGCTCATATGAAGTCTTATCAACAAAAGAAAGAACTCGCAATAGCCGATACGCGATCTCGTGCCTTCGAAGCAAAGTGCTTCTCCTCTACACCACCAGCGGCCTGTCACAGCATGTTATCATTCTTAACTTGTGCAGACGCCGCAAAGAACGATTGGTGCTGACTCCCTTCAGAGAATCGTTCTGCCAATTTTGAGGGCAGATTTGAGTTCAGCTTTTCAAGACACGTCCGCCTATATGCATCTCATTTAAATTATCGGACCAAACGTCTGTTGTTCGTGTTCTCTTGTGGGGTATTAATAATATTATTACTAACATATTATCCATCAAATTCTGATTAGCAGATATCCAAGTTTCACATATATACTTATACTTATACTTATACTTTATTCTTTATCGCACAGACACAAATAGAGTGTTTTTGATCATTTGTGCGAAGATTCTCGAGGAACCGGCAGCGGTGAATAATGTCGTCCATCTTCTAGTCATGTCTCTGGTCCTTGCACCAGTATAAGTCCAGCCATCTTGTTCTGGGACGTCCGAGACCTCTTTTTCCTTGTGGTATCCAGTCAGTTGCCGCTCGAGCCCAGGAGTCTTGAGGGGACCTTCTTGAGAGACGCGCAGCGTAGATTCGTTCAGAATGAAAGAAACAATCGCTGTGTTGATTCAACGATGACGGTACATAAAATCCTACACCTCTTTTGGTTCGTTCCTCAGTACCACTATGATATAAAGAGTACCCACTTGAGAGGTCTATTCTTCCTTTGCCAGCCATTCGTGTCTCCGAGACTCCAATGACATCGAACTTGACATTCTCGACCGCGGCTTCGAAGTCGGCAAGTCTTGCCGCGGTGGCAATGGAACGGACATTCATGGTGCAAATGCGAAGCCGGTCCTGTCTTTTTGGCATACGGTCCGCGCTAGCCAACTGCGTGTTGGACCGGACCGTCTCCTTTCTTCGGTGGTTGAGTGAGCAAGGAGTGGAGGAGTGGTGAGGTCGACCGCTCACGGTGAATGAAGGAGGATGAGTGTCTCACATATATACCCTAGAGAAAGAAAAACTCAGCAATCAAAACAAACTCGGGAACGAGGCCGATGACCTATCCGTAACGCAATTCTAGAAGAGTGGAATCTAGTAGCAGCCCGACACAAGGGTATCTGACCAAAACATCGAAAGTGATCACCTTCTAGAAGCTCTCGTTCAACAAAAGGTAATTTGTTGCGAAATCTTTGTCCCAGAAATCGCAGGACTTTCCCTCCAGCCCTTAACATACCTGATGACGGAGGACATGTTTTTGTCCCTCATTATGTCTATGAGGAACTCGTACAGGAACTCGTACTTCTGGAACCAACGTTGGACCGTAGATTCGTTGATACTTCCTTGACCCCAAACTTCGTTGATGTTCCGAGCTGTATCGGCAGCGTTTCGTCCTAGCTTGAACTCATAGAAGAAAATAGTGCGAAATTCACGTTTCGACATCTGCAATAAAATGTCAATAAAAATTATAATAAAATGAATTACAACCAATCTTGGAGTATCATTTAGAAAGAGCATGAGATGAGCTTCCGAATAGTATATATACATATAACACTTCAATAGTATACATACATATAACACTTCATATTAAAGTAACATATTATTGGAATAAAATAAGTATGAAATACAAGCAAGCAAAATCCTGCATTTCTTTTGCAACGACCTAATATTATTACTAACAATTACCCATCAAATTCTGATTAGCAGCTATCCAAGTCTCACATATATTCCCTAGAGAAAGTAAAACGCAGCAATCAAAACAAACTCGGGAACGAGGCCAATGACCTATCCGTAACGCACTTCTAGAAGAGTGGAATCTAGTAGCAGCCCGACACAAGGGTATCTGACCAAAACATCGAAAGTGATCACCTAGAAGCTCTCGTTCAACAAAAGGTAATTTGTTGCAAATCTTTGTCCCAGAAATCGCAGGACTTTCCCTCCAGCCTTTGACTACATACCGTATGACTGAGGACATATTTTTGTCCCTCATCAAGTCTACGAGGAACTCATAAAGGAGCGGTACACTTGTCCTTCCTGATGGCAGCCTTTGACTACATACCGTATGACTGAGGACATATTTTTGTCCCTCATCAAGTCTACGAGGAACTCATAAAGGAGCGGTACACTTGTCCTTCCTGATGGCAGCTGTAATTCGACATTAGATCAGCTTCTTTATAAGAATGAACTTTTAACAAGCACGTTTCGGTCGCGTCTGAAATTTAGATATAGAAAAATCAGAAATTCTGTCGCAACCAAGTCATCAATAGTGTAGAAAGACATTGTCAAGATCACCCCACGAATCCGCAGCCTCAACGTGTCGTGGGGGTGAACGGTTTCCGTTCTAAGGACTAGGGAAGTATAGGTATCGGATGCAGTGAACGCCAGCGTCCAGCACCGTCCAGCAGCATTTTGCGGGGGCTTTTGAGCAGAGCAAAAGCCTGTTTAACTTCAAGCAAAACTTCGCGAAAACGCAGCTGTACGTTAGTGGACGCTGACGTTCGCTACAACGATTTATCTTTCGTAGTCGCTGGTGGACACTGACGCAAAGTATGAAGACAGCCTTACATTTGTCACAGCGTTTCAACGCGCTTATAGCGCGTCATCGCGAAGCCCGACGCTGCTTGAATTGAGTCTCACCTCATCGTTGAAGGAGAAAATTTTGGCGCTCAGCATATCAGTTCGTTGTTGGATTTGCGCTAGATTTTCAGTCAACTGCGATTTCTCCATTTCAAGGCGGTCGATTTGCGACTTCAATGACGACTCGCTGTAACAAGTAGGTAAAGTAAACGGAAAGTTTTGCATGGCATTAACGAAGAAGAGATAGAATTCAGGTGCAACCTACGTCTCATGGAATTTCTCTCGTTCCTCTATCCATTGCTGGGCTTGTATCCTTTGATCGCTTCCTTCTCACTGACAAGTTGCGACAGTCTGTTGTTGTCCATTTCCAAGCGAAGAAGCTCACGTTCTTCCACCATAACAGCGTCTTGTTCGATATTCTATAAAGGCGCCGAAGTATTCGAGCAATAACTTTCAGGGAATTCCCGTTAATGGCCCAAAATAACTATTCGACTGTAACTTTGAAACATCGTAGGCAAGGCTTGCCCGGGTCCCGGTCGATTCTATCGTCGGCAAGTCAGGCGACGCCGCACACGCCGCGCCGCGTCGCCGCGCGGCACGCCGCGACGCGGCAATCCCGGAGTTGCATTACCGTACTCCCGAGTTGTCATTGGAGCAAAGGATTAGCATTGTTTCACGGCGTCCTACTAACATCCCGGAATGAATTGCTAGTTCGATTTCAACTAATCTCCCTACTATACAGCACCTATTACTCATTATTCACCGCTGCGGTGTCGATATTCGCTACCACTGGGACATTACTGGGACGTTTTCTATGCAGTCTCTATTTGGTTTTTGCTGAATGTTCGCATTTTCAAATTACGTCAAACTTTTGAAGTTAACTTTTTTCTTCTGGCATATGCACGAGGGTTGTCATGTGTTTTTTTTCAACATGAACCCCATCGTGGACTGCTAGAACTCTCCCATACCAGGCTTATAGGGAGCCGTGATCGTTTCACGACGCGATTAACATCAATTGCGAACGAGTCGCTGATGAAAGGTAACACAAGTGGAGTACCATAAGGTGATCGGTAAGGCCTCCAGCTTTGAAGCTGCCGACTTCTATATCCGTTTTGCCCGCAAGATGTTCTTCACTTCTCTCTCCATTTGTTCGTGATTCGTGGAGGTCAGCTCATGTGATGTCTTAACCATATGGCGGACTACGTTCACTTTCATGTAAAGAGGATGGCAACTCCTCGCGTGAATGAGGATGTTCTGGGATGCCAACTTCTTATACCATATGGTGTTGATCTGACCTTCCGAAATCTTGACTTTGGTATTCAGAAACGGGAGGAAACCATCCGGGGAAGGGCGTTCGGCTGTCAACTTTATTGACTGGCACATTCCATTGAGCTTTCCAAATGTCCGTCGTAATGCAGTCCGTGATCTACCGACAATGAAAATGTCGTCGATATATCGTCCGAAGTAAAGAACTCCAGACGCCAGGGCTGCTCTTTCAAGGCTATCCATAAATATAATCGCAAGTAATGGCGCCAATCGGCTCCCCATAGCGAGTCCCCTCAACCATCGTAAGCAATCCCGCATTAAGTGATAATCCCGTGTTGAGTGAGTATCTGAGAATAAGTGAAATAGTAATAAATGGAATCTACCAGTAATTGGTGCGAATTCCCTTGGAGCTCCGCAAACACCCGGGAGTTACCCATATACGGACAAGCATAATATGAAAGAACAACAACGAGAAAATATATCGCAAGAAGTGAGTAAGATGGAGTATAGGGTAAAGATTTAGAACATAGCGCGCAGCTTAGTAGTTGCGGTTGCAATTTTGTAGATGATCTACAAGAAAAACAAGAGTAACAGCAATCAAACAAAAACAGAAACCTTATAAACAACTTAACAAACTGAGCTCAACATTAACAGAATACTATAATAAAAAGAAACACTATCACTCGAAGAAAGCGACATGCTAGAAGTACCTTTTTAAGGGGCCGGCGAGCCATGCTCCAATCCAACAAGGCGCCCTAATGACAACCCGGGGTTACTGTAACACGGATTCCCGGCCTGTGGAATCTGTCTTGTCTTATGAACTGTTCAAGCGTGATGGTTTCTTCATTCCTATGTTTCATTACTGCGCTGCTTTCTTTTTTTATCTGGACTTATAAATCTTTCCATTTCCGGCGAAAGTTTTCGTTCTAACTTTGTATCCTTTCTCGACTCCATTTCCGGAAGTTCATTCTTTTCAGCGCCTTGTAAATTTCGACTGCAAATTACAGATTACTCAACAATGGGTGTACCAGCATTCTTTCGTTGGCTCTCCAGGAAATATCCATCAATTATTGTAAACGCTAATGAGGAGCGCCAACGGAATGCTGACGGTAACCAAAATTCCAATAGACGCGACGAAAGCCAATCCCAATTTCCAGGTACTGTTCATTTTTCTTGATTGCTTCTTAACGGGTCAGGAGCAATGGTATTTCCGCTCTTTTTTACGATTCCACTATAGTGCAAGGTCGCATTTATGCATTAGCATCACGGAAAGCGCGGGAGGCAAATTAATACCTTTTGAAGAGTCCAACGAGTTGCGGAATATACGGAAAATGATGGAAAAAGTTGACGAAAAATATATAGAAGTCGATTCTGTGCGTGTGGGAGGATGGAAGTGAAATCGCAACGTATGTTGTCTTTTTCACCCCCTTCCACGGTCCTTCAGAATTTTTTGATAAGCAACAGTTAGCCATGTTAAGGTGATTGTAAAAGAGATGGTAGGATGAAATAGAAAAATGATCGAGTATCTGAACGGATTTGTTTGGATTTTGGGCGTCTCAGTTCCAACACGTTTCAGTTTGTAGTATTTGGATAGAAAAGAGCCTTAGAACTAGTCGGAAAGGACTAGAAAAAGGCTAATAACAACACTTTTTAAGAGGTGCATGGCGTAACAAGTCAAAGTTTGAGCAGCAGCACATGAGAAACAGTAAGGCATTCCACGAACGGCCGCGATATGGATCACAATGGATTTTTTTCTTCGAGTGGATTCAGAATGATAAAAAGGCGGGTGGGGGATGTGGTACGACCCCCCCCCCTTAGTGACTGTGGATTGTGTGAAGGTATTTGCCGTGTTCATCAGGATGTAGCCGTATATATGTGTGTGTGTGTGTTATGCGAACTTCACCGAATAAGTATCTTTGTATCTAGGAACACTTAGCAAACCAATTGAACGAAAGCACTGTAAACTGAAAGATTGGTTTCTAAAAATAGTGTTGCATGAAGTGGAACTTCTAAAAACAGTACAGTGGCGTCGCCCAAAAGCAGCAACACAAAGCCGAGACATTTAGCGCGCTATCGGTCTACTGACCTCACATAGTATTTTTTTATAGGGTATAATTTCATTCAGGCACCATCTTTTGCAGAGTGGTGAGGACGATTGAAATTGTACTGCCAGGCCCCATACGAAATACACTACAGGTTTCATCAGGCTTGCATGAAGGCTTCTGGCCAGAAAATAATGCCAAGAACTTTTGAGCGAACGCGAGCTCTTTTTTCAATGGAAATTGGTTCACGCGCAACGTAGACAGGCGGGCATCGGGACTAGGTTTTCTCTTCTGAACGACCGCAACCACTTTGCCGTAGTTCAGTTATAGCGAAAATTCGCAGAAAATCACAAAAATAACCTGGAGAGTTTCTAGCGAATGCTAGTTTTTTACCTTTTTTACCTTTCAAAAGCCCCAACTTCGTACGGGCGCAATTCAGAAAGCAGATCTGCATGGATCTGTGAAGTAGAAGGTTTCTCTTACTAGTTAGTAGAAAATCTTTGCTGTAGCCTAACTTTAGCGAAAAAATGTCCGTCGCGGATTTCCATTTGAAAGTCATCTGCTGCAGCATGAGGATCACCCCTCTGCTAAGCCTATATTTCCGCCTAGAAAGCTCGGTGGGCCTCCCCTACAGCTCAGCCCTCATATGAATAGGAACTGCAGCACGAAGGCCCTGATCAACACCTCCATGGTGCACCATGTCCTCGATTTCATTTCCGGTCGCATTACCCATTCGAAGCCTCTGTGTTGTGCAAATACGACCCATTCCTCCGGAGGGGCGGGATATGACCCCTTCGCCGCGAATTTCTCAGCGTATGCTTAGCCCTGCTATGTGCCCATCACTGCCCCAGATGTCAAAATGCTGTTCCAGTTGTGATTTGAAATTTTTTTGGAGATAGATTTAGATAGAGTCCGTACTCCGAAGCTACCTCTCGGACGCGGATCACACTTCCGTTAAAGACAGCCCCGCGCTCAAGTAGTACATGGTCGTCCTTCCTTGGGCAGGTAGTTCAGCCCCCAAGCTAGATACTGCCTCACTCTCGCGACTCCTCAGCGAGCGAGGAGCGAGCTAGAACCGCTCAAAGTTCTAGTTCTAACGCCTGCTCAGTTGGACCGCCTCACTAGCTAGCTGCCCTCTGACGGAGAGCCGCTCAGTTGTTCCTTGTTGGGACGGCAGTCATTAATCGGAACTGCATGTATTTTTTGCTGACCGCGCTCGTGCTCGTAAATAATTCTGCTCTCCTTCATCACATTTTATTCATTGGGAGCACGTACAGTCAACAGCAACCCATCTCGTAAGGTAAAACGCGTAAAAATCACGAATGATGCAATTTCTGTGGTGCAAAAGCTCGACGCACTTCACTACACTAAAACATGCTCGCTACCGTAACCCTAAGTTCGGACGCCGGCTTTTTAAATGTTTCCTTTTCTTTTCAAGAGTTTTTCCTCTATGTTTCTGTTGTTTTTTGTTTTCTTTTCTTCGCATTCGATGATATCCACTACTGGGAGATGTGACAAAGTGATTTGTGAGCCAGGGCTTGCACAGAGACCGCAGGGAGGTGTGACTGTCAGGTCGCGATTTTGTTTATGGTGTTCTTGAGGGCTCTTGTTTCTTTTTTCCTTCATTGAGGAATTACTTATCAGCTACTGTTTCATAATTGATCAGCAATTATCCTTGACACTTTTATCGGGGAGCTGTCTTTGAGCGCGAAATCGCTGGGGTACGAAATTCGCGCTACTGACGCCGGCGCCAAAATTGCCTTGTAGTAGCAATGTCGGGCCAGGCGGTGTTTAGTGAGTCTAACTATTCTCAAATCCAGAATTTCAGGCGATTTCACTCACGTAGAAAAAGTTTGGTATGTCTGGCTTGAACAATCGAACGTGGGCAGTAAAGGGTGACAAGCGCCAAAATTTTCTCAACCAACCAGCATTTTTGTATGTTCATCCTTTACAAAGCCGACTCCTGCACACAATACTAGTGGAGGGAAGGGGCAGTGTACTATATTATGGAACCAAAAAATCGGTCCACTAATCGGACGTAGGTTTACTATCACTAAAAAAGATTCTTCAGAATCGATGGTTCCTTGAGCTTCATTGTTTTAATCTTGCTGTAATGAGTAGAACGGCGAAGCTCTTCTCTTCATTGAATCTTTATTATATGACAACGTTTCGGGCATAAGCCCTTCTTCAGGTCACTCGATCTTAAATCACAGCATTTGCCCTTACAATACAGCTACTGTTACAGCACTAATAGAGTGAACATAGCAACAACGTGACTACGTGACTGATTCTAGATCACCCCTGTCCCGCACCCTTATAAATAGTCCCATTCCTACCACTTTTATTTCTATCTATACTGCCAAGTAGAGAGGCTTGACGGAGTTTGTGCTCCTTCTCCCTTCTACACAGTGTGGGTTGTTGCTATGTTCACTCTATTAGTGCTGTAACATTGTAAGGGCAAATGCTGTGATTTAAGATCGAGTGACCTGAAGAAGGGCTTATGCCCGAAACGTTGTCACCTAATAAAGATTCAATGAAAAGAAGAGCTTCGCCGTTCTACTCATTACAGCAAGATTAAAGACAACGCTAATAAAAATCGGTCTTCTTGTTTTCTCCATGGATAACTTAATTCGAACCATTTGAAGATTTATT
>MU942140.1:0-27063 GCA_036418165.1 Cooperia oncophora
AGGGAATATGAACATAAGAGCTCCGGCAGAAAACAAGATGAGGGGAACTTATGATCCAAACTATCAAACATTGGCTGGTCTCAACAATGATGATGTGTTTAAGCCAAAGGTGAGGGATTATCCTTCAGAGACACATTTCCGATTATGTTCCTTCGAAGGCGCATTGCAACTCGAAACTTTCGAGTTCTAATATGAGTTCGTATATGCAAATGGTTTGAAGACAAACCCCATCGTGGATAGTAGTATTTGATTAAAAACCTGTAGCCGCTGAATGACTCTCCGGGGATAAACAAGCAAAAATTATGAAGAACAACCTGAGGATCTAGCAGCCTCTCAGGACAAACTGATCGGACCTGCTCTGTGCCAGCAAAACGATATTCCTGCCCTCTGGCTCGCTGAATCCTTTCTTCAGGGCATGCAATGATCATACCATCTAGCGGTTGAAAAAGAAACGAAAAACGAGAAAACGAAAACTGAACTGAAACAGGAAATAGCCCTCGAGTTCTGATGGGCGGGGCGACAAAGGAAGCATCAGGATCGCCACTTCTGAGAACCGTAGCGTCTTCAGAAGTGGCGATTGCTCGAGCGCGGGGGACTGTCCTCAAGGGCGTACAAGAAAAAGACATCGCCCTAGGCAGGCACACCGTTGGGCGAGCATTTAAAGGCGCGGTCCGTGATAAGCAGCATAGGTATTGGTGTCGAAATATGGAAAAGAAGATATCAAGTGACCCGTCTGTGAACATTTTATAGGGAACGTTCAGCATCAGCTTTGATGGGGCAAATTCGGTGAGCAATTGTACGGGTAAAAAGCCAGAGGAACAAGTCCATCGGCTGATGCCTTGTAGCAAACCCCTGAAGGCCCCATGAAAGATATAAGAACATCCATTTTACGCTAACATTGCCCGTTAGCATCGCTGGCTAGAAGACGAACTTTGAAGGCGTAGTTTGAAGGCAGAGTCGCTGGGAAATGAGGTGCCGACTGGAACAACTTGCCCACCTTAACTCGCTTTTACTTTACAACTTCCCGCCATGAGCACGCAGGTTATCCACTGGGCGACCGCCACATATTTTACATTTTCATCTTGTTATAACTGCTACCGCTTCAAGAAGCCGAGCCACTGCTGCGCGCATTGAAAAAGGCGCACCATGACCTTACCGCAACGGAACCGACATGGGAGGGAGGGCTCACTATGGTATACTTGGCCCAGATTTTATTTCTGGGATACTACATATCTTTCCGTACTTTCCGGTATTCATGATAAATTGCCCATGTCCAGTACCAGTCACACTTGCAGAAACACTTTATAATTTGTTGTAATCTGGGTTGCCCAGGCGCCAAAAACTGTTGTACTTAAGTTGGCACCTTCGATGGCAAGCATCATTGGCGAAACGAACAATCATTAGTAAATCGATGGTTTGTCTGATTATGCGTGTATAGCGGTCCAATGGGCTCTGACTCTGTCGCTTGACAGTAAGAATCGGTTGGAAGGACGACTGAACATCACACTCCACCCTAATCAACAGGGCTTTCCCCTCTTGAGTCTCTAGTTTCCTGACTGAGGCAGTTGCTGACCCAAGTGTTATGAGCCCAAGCTCGCACCCAGACTTTCCTGGGATATCTGATGGAAGTTAATGCCACAGGTGCTGGTGAGCGTCGAACCCCAGTTGTTCATTCCTGTGTTCCACGGCTACGTGGCCATCCAGTATGAAACTGGTATTACGCATCATATCGCTCGTATCATTTTTCAGCCTACTTATATAAATTTACAAAAAAGGGAAACAGCGCCTTAACGCGCCCTCGCTCCGAAAAATAGGGCACACGGTTGCATGTGGAGTATGGCTTTCTTCATCAATATGCTTTTAGGGTTGTACTCCGTTCGGAGGTGGTACTCCGGTCAGAGGTGGAGGTTGTAATATCAGAGCTCCACAGCAGAACAGAATGGTTGGCACGTACGACCCTAACTATCAAACATTAGCCGGATTGAATAATGACGACGTTTTCAAGAAGAAGGTTCTTACAATTTCACAACATTCTTATGTTATACTTTGGAAGGAGCGGAGGTGGTGTAGTGGCATGGCACGCTCACCGCTCGCGCGGTCCCAGGTTCAAATTCTGAGGCGACTCTCGCCCAGGTCAGCCTTCTACCCTCCGGGGACGGTAAATTGGTTCGTCTGGGAGGATAAGAACACTGACTTGTACATCGGCTGGCCAGCAAGTCATTGTATAGGCCACATCGCATTCAATAAGCCACTACGATTCTGAATGGAAGTAGAATGCGTGCCGCATCCCACAAAGGGATTGGTCGGCTAAGATTCTATCCTTTATCATTATCTGCTATCAGAGTCGGGGATTATGTCCGAATCGGCTCTCGCCCAGACCAACAAAGCCTTCTGGCCCTTCTACCCTTCGGGGACGGTAAATTGCAGAACAGACTTCGTTTGGCCCCCGCAAGTCATTGTATACATAGGTCGTACCGTTCTGAAAAAGTCACTACCATAGTGAATGGAAGTAGATATCGATTACGGCTTCCTCCATCAAGGAGCTTTCAGGATGGTGGAGGAGGTACTCCGGTCGGATGTGGTACTCCCGTCGGACGTTCTCCAGTCGGAGGTTTCAACATCCGAGCTCCACAGCAGAACAGAGTGGTGGGCACGTATGACCCCAACTATCAAACATTAGCCGGACTAAACAATGACGACGTTTTCAAAAAGAAGGTTCGCGGAATTTCACAACTTTCTTATCTTAGAACTTTAAGAATGTCCAACTTCTTTCTTATCTTAGAACTTTAAGAAAGTCCAACTTCGGAAGCTTGAGTATCGTTAGCTGAATGGCCTGTCTTCCAAATCTCTATTCTCCTTCTGGAGCAGAGACTTTATCCTTTCATCTTTTTGTCTTGCATTGCTATGCTGTGTTTTTGATGCTCTTTGAATGTCATTTCTACACATGTATGTTCCAGGAGCGGAGGAGGCGGGAATTCGGGCAGTAACCATTCGAGCTCTTGAAGTAAAAATAGTGTGGGCTTATGACCCCAACTACACAAACTTGCGCCGGAATGGACAACGAAGACATTTTAACCCGAGAGGCTGGGCGTGATTGCTTCCTATTTCAAGGGGACCGTTTTGATAGTGGGACTTTTTGATGTTTCGTTGCATTTCTCATAATAATTTCCTAGGGGGGCGGCTATGGTCAGAAAGGAGGTGGCAACATTCGAGCTCCGGAGGTGAAGAGAACGGTTGGCACATATGATCCCAACTACCAAACCCTTGCAGGGTTGAATAATGAAGACGTTTTTAAACCTAAGGTTGGCGTATGTTCCCATTTTTCTTTGGCGAAATTCCTTTGAAACCCAGAAATTACACACGTCTCTTGTGTTCTTGCAACGCAATGCGCAAAAAGTAACATAGTCGAGCCTAGGGCTGCAGAGAAAATTCTCCAGGTAGTCTACACCAAGCGGCTTCTCTATGGGGAACCTGTGTACTCTTACCACGCAATCACTCGAATTAAGTCAAACAGGCTCAGACGTTGCGATGGTGCGCGTCGACGCGCTATAGCGCGCTGCATCATGCGTCGACACGCTGTGACGCGCGTTGAAGTTAACGGCGCTCCAACGGTATAGGGGCGAATGCAGTCGTAGACGGGAATCAATGGTCGCCGGATGCCTGTGTTCCGAGAGAGTATAGGGAATAGGATGGTAAGTGTCAGTCTCACGCAAAAATGGCGCTGGCCGTTAGTAGCTACCAGGCGTTCGCGTCTGTAGCTCTGGAGGGTTATTGCAAACTGTAGCGCGCCAGTCTGAACGTTTCTTCATTCCGAACTGACAGTTCGCTTACGCACTTGCTCCGGGCCTTCCGTGGCGTATCCGCGTGTCTGCTAGTCAGCGTCCTATTTGGCTTTCAAATGAATAAAATTTGAATATGTGCACATCAGAGAGGTTATTCTCCTCCGTTCACGGTATACCAAGGGCCGCACTAAAGGTGTGAATCAACGCACTGGGATACACAGCAAATATCGGGGAGACGGTCAAGAGAATCTTAATACGCTGCTCCGCCGCGCGCGGCGATGGGGCGGTATTCCTCATCGGTGTCAACCTGTCGATTGGAGCCCCAGATTTTACGTGGGCTACGAAACTGTGGATATTTTCGGCTACATTTACTTCTACAGTACCTGTTGTCGCCATCCATGACCTACAACCATCGTCATTTGCTGGCGCGACGTCGCACGCGAGGCCTTAGCGCGGCGAATTGTGATTCTCTTGTCACGTAGGCCAGACATCGCAATCAGTGGGGCACTTCCAAGGAGCTGGAGCGAACCCTACCGTGCCGTTTCCGCTACAGGAAAAGAGTGTTTCTTTCATCAAATCGATCAATTACCAATCATCATTGGTATGACAGGGCAGCCGGGGGCGGGTTCACTCCACCTCTCCGGAATTTGTACCTACTGATCACGATGTTAACATCTAAAAATAGCAGAGATGGATGATCATAGATAGTATGTCAAAAAGAAACGCAGAAAATAATAAAGGAGGAGCGCGAAGGATGATTTGGCGGGCAAGTAACACAAAAAATAGAAGGAATTAGTATGAGCAGGTTCAGTACAGTACTATAGCGTAGTCTATGCTAGTTCAATGTCGCAAAGTTGAAAGAATGGTAATGGTTCCCCGAACAACAGAAACCTGCGCTGTTAATAAAACAAACAATGAAGTGATATCTTGTGATTGAAGACATTCTGTAGGACCTAACAACCCCTTCTGTGCCGCTTAACCGGGCATTGTGACGAGGCGTTCACACTCACCTTTTACGCTTGCTGTATGAAGTCCTATATGAGTTCTCCCCAGACGGAAAACTCTATTATATGAAATATCCTCTGTGGTTAATTTCTACGTTTTTACTAGTTTCATTCTCCTGACAGTTTACTTCTCCAGGCAGGGGGTGGTGCCCAGAAAGGAGGTGGAAACATCATTCGAGCTCCAGAGGTGAAGAAAACCGTTGGCACATATGATCCAAACTACCAAACCCTCGCCGGATTAAATAACGAAGATGTTTTCAAACCTAAGGTTCAAATTTTTTGTATTCGTTGCCTTTTATATTTCCCAATGACCTCTCCTGTCATGGCGAAATGATTAGCAACTGACAGAACTCGAATCCCCGTTCTTGCTCAGTGGGCTGGCTGAAGGCAACTGGGTCTTGGTGGTTTTGCGGAATTTCAGTCCTTGAAACGTACCCGTCGGACTGCGATGTTGCACACTGTACGGAGGTACTCTTTGAGCTGACTAATTGTAAGACAAAAGAGCGGAGGTAAGAAAAGGGTTTTCCACTACCTGTGCAACCTCAAATGATTCTCCAATGGGTGCTTACGACAGCGTGCGCTAGCTAGACTGAGCGCATAATACCCTTCCTGAATTATGGAAATTCCTGCAAGTTACACCGGGAGAATAGCTTCACGCTGACCATTTCTGGGGCATTCACATTTTTCGATGTATGACAAAAGTAGTGGAGTGATGCATTATTTTTTGCAGAAAAAAGGCGGCCAAAACGAAATTAACGAGGACCGAAGGGTTGGTCAACGAGTACATTAGCAATAAATGTTCCATATGTCGTTTTTGTGTGCACCAAACAAGCAACACTAATCCAAATGTTGATTTTGGCTTGCACAGAAAATCATCTGAACATGTGTTACTGAAATTTGCGCTCTCTCTCGGATGACATTTTTATGCGGACATCTCGTCCACTGTGACCAAGGTCTGTCTCGCCCCAGATATGCATGGCTGGTACCGGGCTCAGTTAGGAGACCAAAGCAACTCATTTGTACATGGCCTCCCCACTCCACTCCCAGAATCACCCATGTCCTACATATTTTACATTTGTACGTGCGTGTACACGAACACCCGCACAGGAAAACTACCGTATGTTCTCATGACTTATGTACAGTCCTCATCATTGCGGACCGGTGGGGCGTGTCAGCCAGTATGAGTGTGCACACTGTTGAAGCCGTTCTCAGCCTTTTTGTTGAAACGCGTATGCGACAAAAAGTGGTAGAAAACGAGTAATACGAAGGATATAATACAGTAATGTCACTTGCCCGCTTCAACAACTGGTGCAGAACGACTTTGGCACCGCGCCAAACGCAGCCGCACTGACACGCCCGGTCCGCAATGATGAGGACTATACCTACATGCCGCTCTCTGTTCAGGGGAGGTTTGGAATGAATGTGTGCGTGTGTGTACTTCATGAATACAACCAGTCGGATCGCCCGGCTGACGCCGAGCTCTCCTCCTTCTCTTTAGCTCGGCTTCGCCGAGCTGGCCTGGCTTCGCCAGGCGCGCATAATGGGAACGGAACTTTTTATTACTAGGCTGCTCATACGGTCATGGTCGAATTCGACATATAGAGCAACCCTGACGATCTGCATCCTTACATAACGCTTCTATTTTGCGGTACGCGTCAATATGCCCACACAATACGATGGATCTATAAAGATATAAGATACAAAAGCAGTCGAGAAATACATGCAATAATGAACCGCTTCAATAGAAGAAACGCAATTCTTTTTCATCACTGCCACCGCAATTGCGATTGTACCATGAACGGCTTCCCCTTCAAATTACCATGCAACCTGGTTCGGAAGTACAAAAGTAGTAGGCAATATAAAAAAGCTTTCGAACGCCGATTAAGTGTCACATTGATTTTCAGGTTCCGGTGTCGGTGCTCTCTCAATTTCCTGAGTTTTCCTGTTCCAGGCGAACTACCCCCCCTCCCGGCTCTGACAATCGAAATGTGAATATAGCGCTCATGAGTTCATTTTAAGCTGTTATCAAAGAACTTCATGGCTGAAGAAAAGTTCGCTTACTGAGACTATCATTATTGGGCAGTGTAGTGGTCACAGATGTCGTGAGAATGTCCCCTTATTTTTTCTCATCAATCATTTTAAAAAAACTTGTCACCCGTCATCAATGTCGCTATCACTAAAACTCCACAAGTTCGTGGAGTAGAGACTCCAGCATTTGACTGAAAACAATTGCGACGTTCTCTGTCAACCCATATCAGCTGCTATCACTTCCTTCACCATTGGTCGACCAGTCGTCCACTTCCCTAGCCACAGAGCCGTGTATCATAATCTTGGAACAGAAGTCCCATGAGGTCTCGATCCAGGCCTCTGCATGCATCCTTAACACATCCCAGTCCGGCGAGCACATCGCAGGGGGAAGCGAAGGAACAGATCGAGGGGGAAGAGGGAAGGACGTCGGCGCCCCCCCTCCTCGCTCGGCCCACCTGCCCACCGCACGATTAAAGTGTCCAGCTGCGCACGGCAGCAGGCGTCGCAGCTCAAAGTGTAACACCGAAATGGTTGTCTTATAAACGGAGCTGTTACCACAATTCAAAATCATTGGACTGATACATCCGCAGCAAATCGACCGTACCGTAACCGCAGCCGGGCCCCCCCCCCCCCCGAGACCACGCCCCCCCCACACCGTTTGCTAGCGTCGTTTTCTCCATCGCGAACTCGAACGCGTGAAGTATTATTGGGCACCGACAGACAGACAGACATACAACGATACAAACTTCAACACCAAAGTTACTGGTCCATAGAATGTAAGGATTCGTTCCAACTAGTACTGCAACCAACAGCTTTGGGTAGCTGTTCCACGAGATCCACCTACGTTACGTGTTATGAGGTTTGAGCAAAACTCTCAGAGCGGAACTCTTCAGAAGCTCTTGTCCCTTACTGTCGTATTTTATCACTATATTTTCCGCAAATTCTCCAACATTTCGTGAATGATTAGCCTGCCCATCAGTTCCGAATGTTACAGGGCAGGGCGTCAAAAAAAGTCGCTTTTTCATTGACTTTCGGGCGCTATTAAGTTACACTTTATTAAATTCTGATCAGACATTTCCACCACTATATTAAAGAGCATATTAATTTATATCATGCATATCCTCCACAGTCTTCTTAGGCGAGCACGAGATTCTGGCACGCGACTGTGTGAGTTCGGGCGTACCTGAGATCAGCGAGATATTCGATTTCTTCGCCACCGTAGACCACCCTATTGAACTCCGCCCGAACCGGGTAATTGAGGGGATTCAGGTCAGGTGACCTACTTGGATATTCCATCTTCTTTAGGTACTCAGCCCCCTTCCATTCCAAATAGGCGGGATGTTTCTATAACGCCCTTTGATTTCATGTGGTGGCACTCAAATGGTGAGCAGCTACAAGTTTCCAATGAAGCAGTACGCGGCATGTCCTTAACGAGAAGTGCCCAATGTAACTACCGCGCTCACCTCTCACTCAGAGCGTCACGAAGAAAAATATTGGTCTTCCATCCAGGTGTGTCCGGATCCGATCGGCAGTCATACATCAACCACGACCTAGCCACTGCGGTGAAGATAAGTGTCCTAGACCGTGTGCGGCCTATAATCGGAGCTGTGTCAATGGAGAGTCAATCAGACGAGACCGGGTACCGTACTTATCTCTCAGGTAGCTATCCATGGGTGACTCCATACTAGAAGTTTCGCAGCTGTTTGGAGGTGACATGAATTCCAAAGGTCTTCTCCAGTCAGGCGACTGGAGATGACTTCATATTTTGGTGTACATGAAGGTGATGGGTGCGAGAGCAGATAGCCTTATGCAGACTTATCTTAGGTATCTTCCGCCCTAGGTACTCGTATCACGTTTCTGTCTGGGCAGCCAACGAAACCTTGGGTATATGTCGACTTCGTAGTCACAATTGACTTTTTTTGGCGCCCCGATCCCCTAAAGCTAGAAAAAAAGTGGACCTTTCTCTTATAATTCTTGAAAGGCTTCTCGGCATCATGCTATCTGAGTGAGAAGGTCACAGAACAATCGATAAACCATTCAAAAGTGTGTCATTACCACTACAGAAAGTAGGCCCTGGTACCATAAAAACCAGGTTGAAATCATGAAACCCAGTGATCTTACTGGAAGACTTGCTGATGACGTCCCAGGCTCTCATTAGCAAATTGTCCGGCGTACTAACTTTTGCCAAATGAATGACAGCTTATTCATTTCAATCTTGATACAACCAATTGTGATGTCATACTGTTATGTGACTTGCTTTACGGAATTGAATGCCTGGAAGCTTTACGACTTCATAGCGGATGCAATATGCACGACCTGTTGAAGAGTGATAAGCGTTCGTGCTTGAGCGCTAGCTCTTTACTCTCTGCTATTTTGCTTATACATGTCTCTTCTGGACAGAGACTCCAAAACCACAGCATCGAGTTTTCTGCATTCTGAAATCACTGACCTGATAATCAACCCATTTCAGGATTGCTGAGTAACGGACAAAGTCAGACCTCAGACCAGACTCGAGCCGCATTCCGTCGGCTGCGTTATATGTATTTCGATAACGAGAACCTTATTATACTCTTCGTTGACATTCTGTCGCCAGTCGGCGTACAACAGCACCAGCGCACGTTTATAGTTGAAGGCGTTAGATTATTGGCAGTGCAACGCGAAGCAGACGTTTTCTATAGGCTGGTTGCCTCAACTCATCGGTATTCTTACCTAGTTGCGAATGGGAGGTGAACGCTCCGCACCTGTGGAAGTGCCTTGCACTTTTCACTAACAACAATATGGCGAAAGTGGTAAAGGTATAGTGGATCTCTCATAGTATTCGGATCCACCACAGGAAAACCGTAGATGAAATGTGCCGCACGGTTTGGGCTGTCATGAGTGCGTCACAGACGCAGTCACGCCCACAGCGCGCTCACCGCAGCCCACGGCCTGCAATGAAGAGGAACTGTAGTTCTCGTTCACGTTAACTTTACTGAAACATCCACTGGGTTCGAGCCCATAAGTAATGCACCTCCTTTCTACCCAAATTCGTGCGCTAAGACGAAAAGTTTTAGTTGAGATGCATTACTGTTTTGGAAGAGAATCTCCTGCTTTATTGCGGATTGGTCCTTCATAGTTCGAAACGAAACGTTTTGAACAGCTCTGTTTTCTGTCAATTAAAACTCTACCACACAGTGCCCCAATTGCCTTAGTTATCGGGACGAGGCTATGTCTCTTAGGAATGCTCAATAACGGTCTGCACGTTATTGAATTCTCACATTCAGACTGACACGCCAATCAATCGAACCCTACATGCCCTATGATCTCTGGCAGCTTACTGACAATGAGTCACCTCATTCTTGGAGATACAGCCAAGATGAAAAATCGTTAGAGTTTCCAAAAAATTTAATGGCTCTATCGATCCTTATACATAGCAACCCTCGGTTATCTTTACGTTGAAATATATTTGCGGTTAATGAGTAGGCAGTCGACTTTTTCAAGAGCACCCATGCGTACATATCGACATAAGTCAATTACCCATCTCTAATTTGTTCGGAAATCTTTCAAACCGAAGAAGCATCTTTTTCGTGGTCATGGTATATCACCATGTTAGAGTCCTTTAAATGCTGCGCCAGATAAAGTACAAAAGGTTTTTGTCGAAAACTCACTTCTGGGTCGACCCTACATCCCATTCAATGAAACAAAATCGACAAAATCGACAGAAATCATGAAATAGTAGGTTCAATAGGGAATAGGCTTTCAGACCGTCTATTGAGTGGGAAATTATCTATCGAACTGCATATGGAAATGATCCTCATCTTCCATATAAAAATTTGTGTAAAGCGTTCCAACCATAAAATGGTAACAGAAGGTGGAGCTAACGATAAGATCTTCTATACGGAGTAAAGTGAGTTCATAGTTGAATAAATGAAGCTAGCAAACACATGTGCTTATAGTATTTTTCAGATACTCGGACGTGTCACAAAGAGGGGTCACCAGCTGGTGTCGCTTGCTCCCTTACACAATTGTTGGCGAACTGCATAGCGCCGCGCCACCCCTCCCCCCTCATCCCTTCACCTTGACACGCCCTAGCATATGCGACGAAATATAGCTCTTATATAGCACTCGTATAAATTTCGTGCCTTCTAGGAAGCGGTCATTAACCGGAAATTTGCTTCATTCTGAAAGGTTTGTCATGTGAAAAAAGACCAGGATGAGATACTTCTTTATTTTAATTCAATTTCGACAATTTTGAGAGCAAGTTTATGCTCTGACGGCCTTTCTCCTCACGGCACGCTTCTTGGCGACAAAGCGACGGCTAGCCCTCCTTCTGGCATACCCGGAAGGTCCACTGCCGCCAGTTCCACTGTTGCCTCCAGCTGGTCCTCCATTGTCTGCAACGCTGCTTCCGCTATTCACACCTCCGCTTCCATTCCGTGCGGGGCATGGACAGTATTCTGCATCTTCACCAGGAGGAGCATCCTCACCAGGAGGACCAGGTGGACCAGCGGGTCCAGGCTGCCCTGGATTACCACTTGGACCAGGTGGCCCTGGTGGTCCAGGAGCGCTAGCTCCGCCACCATTTCCGTCTGGTCCTGGCTGTCCTGGTGTTCCTGGTTGTCCGGGAGGGCCAGGGGGTCCGGGCAATCCTGTTCCTCTGGTTCCAGGTGCTCCAGGCTGACCAGGAGCTCCAGGTTGTCCAGGACTTCCAGGTTGTCCGGCGTCTCCTGGTGGTCCAGGAGGTCCAGGAGGTGATGGTCCACTTCCACCTCCAGGGGCTCCGGGGTTTCCGTTAGGTCCAGGTGGGCCTGCGCTTCCATCTGGTCCTGGTGGTCCAGGTGGTCCAACTGGACATTGGATGCATTCACCCCCGTTGCCTCCGTTGGAATTTCCGTCGTTTCCAGGTTTGCCAGGTTGTCCCGGTGCTCCAGGCTCACCAGGCAGTCCGGGTTGTCCAGGAGGACCAGGTGGTCCGGCTGGGCAATTATTTGGCTGTTGACCACAGTTGCATCCACCTCCACCACCTCCACCCGAGCTGTAGGACTCTCTGCGGAATAAAACTGCTGCTCGTCTGTGACGTTCCATTTGAGGGTCGGTTCTCATCTCGTGCCAGGCGGAGTTCGCGAGATCCTAAATAACCGCTTATAATAGTAGTAATGAGAAGCGAAGTCCAATTTTGTAACTACCTGGAAATCTCCTAGTTCATGAATTGCCTCGTCGTAAAAGGCGTTGATGTCGTTGAGGATGTACACAACGCTTACGAGCGAAACTACAATCGTCACAGCTGATATAACGGCCACGCCACCTGCTATAGTCGTCAGTCCCATATCTGGAAAGCGGCACGATATGACGATGGTGTGTCCCAGATAAAGTAGAACGATAAAGTCGATATCGCGGCAATCAGTCGGAGCGGTGCCAGGAGGCGTGGAATGAGCCCTTCTCGGGCTGCTTATCCTACCAACAGCGACCGACTAGTTTTCGATTCAGGAAGAAAACAAACAATGGTAGAAAAGCCGAGGATAGGCATACGCTTCCTGACCAGGACCCGTCCTGCCAATGGGGGAAATTTTCGCGAAATGCGTCCCTCCCCCAAATTCGTCTTCTGCTGCGAACCCTCCTCCCTCCCGCACGCTTTTTTCTACTTTCGCTAAAAATTCCCGAGGGTATCCATATTTTGCCCACATTTTCGTTGCCGAGCGGGAAGGGGGAGGGGGTGGGTAGCAGACGTGGAACGGAAAAAAAACCCGAAAACCATTCAGGAAGATTGACCCCCCCCTCTCTCTCAACGACAAGGGAAAACGATCCCTCAGTGGAAAACTATCAAAATCGACTACCAAAAAATTCTCAAACCAGATACGACCCCCTCCCTCCAACGGCCGAATACGACCCCCCTCCCTAGGGAACCCCTCTTTTCGTGTTCCTGACACCTCCCTGACCAATTGTGACGATATCAGTCGTACACATTAGTACATATCTATAGATGTTACTTATACGAAGAAAGCGACTAATCTCACTAATAGCAGAAAATGAGCTTGCAACATAAAAATTGCTTTCTATAAGTGAAAGGACCGATGAACTGTGTGTACTGAGTGCCTAAGGCTTGTTCCTTTCGCCTTTTATGCGAACGATCCAAGGACATTCGCGAACATCAGCGCGATCCCTTTCGATTTTTACATTACTTAGCGATGTTGGGCATAACTGAAACGGAAACTTGATTAGGGCTCGTCAATCAGATGAAACACCTTGTTAGCGCACATCTGGGGTTTTACAATGTGTAAGCTGACAAGCTTGCTATGAAATGGAATTCATTGCATTACCCATTATGAGGCAATACGCGATTAGGTAAGGATGTCGGGAAAACGGCACGGCGACAGGTTTTTAAGTGCTTCAGGGGTACACGACAAAAGCTCAAACAAGGTCACTAATTATGCGTATAATTCAAAGCACTGTCTGGCTTCCACTTGAACTCAAATGAACAAAAGAGCACGCTGGGTGCGTTTGACTGTGGAATAAATGACAAATTTGTCACAACTCCTTAACCATGACCCCAGAACGATGCCGAGTACCACATTACTAGATGAGTTTTCTTCGTCTAGCTACATCCTGGGGGCTCCTTCGTTCCCGTTGTCACACGCCGGTATCGCTTGCAGAGACCAGAACTAAATGAATACGGGAGGGGTAACAAACAGAAATCAACAGGTAGTACGAGAGACGTACAAACCAGATAGTACCCACAAGTGGGAAAACTATCCATGCTCAAATTAATTGGAAATTTCATGCTAACTGAAGCAATGAGGCCTTTTTCAAGTTGTTCTTACCGTCAAACGCAGTAGCAGCTGGCCGTTTCCACAGGTCAAATGGCAGTGATTAGGGCCATCTCGTCAAAAAAAAGACTGCGAAAAACTGCGAGGTGAAACCGTCGACTTGATGGATCCGCTCAGTTTAGGACATTGCGAATAAGTGCTAAAACCGAACATTTTTCTTACCCATTTTCCCTTTCTCACCCTAACATGCCTTTACCCACAACTATTTATGTGTATGTTTGTCATCTCTGGTCGAAGATAAGCCATAGGGCCAGGGCCGCGGTCTTCCCTGACGGGCATAGCATCGTTGTGCTAAGCCCATAAGGTAGCTGGGAGATCCGGTATTTCTTTACTTGCGAAAGATTGTTTTGGATTAAAGTTTTTTTGCTGTATCATGCGTTGCATCGTATATATTGTATACAATGCATATCAAGACAATACAGACAATACAATCCAATACATCCCTCCCTTCCTCAGTACCACACCCCCCTCCTCTGCCGCCCAAATGCAGGCGCGGTAAAAACTACTATGCCTGGTTATTAATTGCAACTGTCTACTAACCTAACCCTCCTCTTTCCGCTTCAAGGAGAACTTTGGGGGAGAATTTGATGAGAAGACAGGCAACTCACAAAGGGGTCGTAGTTGATTACAAGGGGCATGTTGCCATCGCTGCTCTCCCACCTTTGCTATACCCTACTTGGGGGTGATGGAAGGCTATGGGTTGTTACATTTAAAGGTGAAAAAGTCACTTTGTGTACTGTGTAATGGTATACTGTATGTGCTTTCGTTCTGCTCATACTAGAGCTCGCCGCTCGGCCGCTATCAAGGGCAGTTTTGAGACATTCTCCTATATTTCTGCACAACTGCTGTTCAATATTTTGGGGTCATTTGTATCAGTATTGATTGAGAGGCGACTGTACAGTTGTCTTCAAGGGGTTAAGAGGCGCTCAAACTTGCCCCTTGAGATCATATGAGCTGAGCACCTATCGGAAATGCAATGCGCAGTTCAGGTAAGGGTGCTTGATCCACGGCATACTTGTGCAACTATGACGTTCTCATGAGTGGCTCATCACAGCTGGTTATAATTGAAGTTAATAGCATGAAGCAAGCTAAAGCTGTTGAATGGAGGATTATACAAACGAATGCTTGGTTCAGATGAGAATGTGTTTATGATTATTGAGGGTATGTGACAAGAGGATCGTGAATCATCGCGCTGTCGGCGTCGCGTGCGACGTCGCGCCCGCAAATGACGATGGTTCCAGGTAGATGATGGCGATAATCCTTCTTTTATACTATAAACCCAGTAACTTTGTGTGTCGGTTTGTATGTTTGTATGTATGTATGTGTATGTCTGTCCGTCCGCAAAATGCTTCACGGGTTCGAGTTCGCTGGAGGCGAAAACGACCGCTAGGCAAACCGGAAATCGATTGGTGCGGAAGTATCAATCCAATGTTTTGATCGTGATATCGGCCTCCGCTATATAAGACAACCATTCGGTACGCTCCGAGCCATTGCACGAGCTGCTGGCGTGGCAGCTGGACGTGTGCTCGTGCGGGGGCAGGGTGGGGTGGGGCCGATGGGGGGGGGACGCCCAGTGCCCCCCTCTGCTTCCTTCCCCTGCGCGTGCTCAGCCCCATCTGAGCATGCGCAAGGGAAGGAAGCAGAGGAGACGGTCCGACTGGAATACTGGGGCGTTTGTTCTAAGGTATGATATAGGTTACGGCACAGGAATATGTGTGACAAGAACTGCTAGCTGCTGATAAGGGGAATTAGAGTGGAAAGGACAACATACTCATAACGCGGGACACAGCATCATAGGCGTTGATTTCAGCAAATGATAGGAGAAGGCGACGGCGGGTGACAGGAAATGATAACAGCTGATAAGGCCTGATAGAGAAAGATGCAGTCGTTGTTCAATCAAATGTTGGAGCCTCTACGCGAAATTATGGAGTTTTGGTGATAGCGACATTGATGACGGGTGACAAGCAATTTTATCAATTGATAAGCAAAGATAAGGGGACATCTCACGACATCTCTGACCACTACACTGCCAAAAAAGCCTCTCAGTAAGCGAAATTTTCCCACAGCCATCACTCCTCTGATAGCACTAGAAAATGTACTCATCCCACTAGGGGGGGGGGGTATATACTTCGCCTGAAACAGGAAGTTTGGAAAAATCAAAAAACTCCAATATTGAACACGCTTTGGGTGCCGTTCTGTGAGTATCAACATAGTTTTTTGCTTACAACTTTTAAACACTGATGAGAACGTATAACGAAGTAGTTTGTAAGATATTCAATGAACATATTGTCATCTGCAGCCATTCATGCAACCATAGCAGGTGGATTGCATGTTAATGACAAGTCAATTGCCCATCGTTGCTGTTGTGATGCAGGTAATAAAAACGGAATTTGTTTATCTACTGTGCAACACATATTGATGATTCATGTACTTCCTATCTATTTCTGAGATCTACGTATAGAATGGGCGTTATGGCCGAAACCACACGCCTTCCGCAACTCTGAGGGGTGCAGATTTCGCTAGGTTACTCTGTCTATTATGATTCGACCACTACCGCGCAATATGAGCAGCTCATGCAATTAACTAATTCCATCCCGTCATGATGTGCGCCTGGCGAAGCCAGGCCAGCTCGGCGAAGCCGAGCTAAAAAGAAGGAGGAGAGCTCGGCGTCAGCCGGGCGATCCGACTGGTACATTATAATCAGCTTTGTGTGTCGGTTTGTATGTTTGCTATCTGTGTGAGGTTCCATCCCTAGCCCCGTTACCTCAAAGTGGTGGGATGGTGTAAACTCACTCAACGTTGCTTCCCGTTGTTGTTGCCGGAACAGCGACGCGTTGAGTGAGGCTAAAAACGGGCCCCCTCTTGGACAGGTACCACACCCGGCAGTGGTACTACCGCCAGTTATGGCTAGGCGGTGAGGGTAAGTCCAGGCCATCAACATCTATGAGTGAAGTTCAAGAAGAAGTACCCTCAGTCCCGTGCGGCCACCGCCCTTCCTGGCAGAGAGGGCAAAGGCAGAGGGGGAGAAATCTCACGAGAAGCGATCTGCCAAACAGTTTCCTAAACATTGGAACAATAAACGCTCGAGGTCTCGTTAACGACTATGTGATCGATCAGCTAGTATCTGAAATGGACAGGTGTGCGATTGACGTAGCATGTGTCCAAGAAACGTTAAGAAGCAATGCAGGAAGATGGAGTTGGCACACTGGACATGAAGTGATCTTAGGAGCTGGCTCAAGCAACGGAAAAGTCGGAGGAGTCGGATTCATAGTATCGCCACGTCTCACTGCAAGGATTGCCTATTGCGATGTAGTGTCTGAAAGAATTGCGATCCTAATGCTCGAACTAGGCAAAAAGAAGACGAGAAACATGTCGTCTATGCCTCACACGGTGCAATACGAAGATGAAGCGGTTGAAGAGTTCTACGACCGCGCTCGAAACGCATTGCACACTCCAAAAGGAGCATATGTGATATGCGCTGGAGACTTCAATGCCCACTTAGGATGCGGAGAACCTGATGAATCCTATATAGGGCCATACGGAATACCTGGAAGAAACAGCAGAGAGGCCTTTAGCACAATTCACCGAACGGAGTCGATTATCAGTGGCAAACTCATATTTCCAAAAGCGTGTAGGACGTCGCTGGACATACCATACCCCGAACAGGCAGATGTTCCACGAAATCGACTTCTTCTTAACCAACTGCTTGCGCCTCTTTCACAACGTTACAGTGATCGGAGAATCGCATTTTAATATTGGATCGGACCACCGTTTAGTTCGAGCCACAGTAGCAATAAAGCTCAGAGAAGAAAGGAGACGATTAGCTGCATACTATTCGCAACGTGCTCAATATGTGCTCTCTGAAGAACGACTAAAAGCGCTCGCTTCCACGACAAACTTTTCTTCAGAACAGGGAAATGTTCACAGCAGATACGAAAAGTTGATTTCTACTATTCGGGATGTAGTTAAAAATGCTTCAGAGCGCGTTCGAAGCAGACCTCGGGAACGATTAAGTGCTACTACGCTGCAAATGTTGGCCACTCGGAAGGAATTGGGAAAAACTATGACTCCTGTGGCTAGAACTATATTAAACAAGGCTATACGCTATAGAGTGAAGAAAGAATATCGTGAATATGCGCAACGTAAAGCAAGAGAAGCAGCTGAAAAATGCACGAGCATCAAAAGAACATTCATCAACAACACTCCTCCACCCTACCTGAATATCTCACAAAAGAAGATGGCTCTGTTGTCAGGAATAAAAAAGGAATGGAAGGAGAAATTCGAAACTTTTTCCAAGACCTCTTCTCCACAAAAGTGCTGGTGCAACCTAACATGATATTTTGTGAGGATGATGATGACACACTTGCAAGAGATGAGTGGAAAGTACTTGAGGGGGGGGGGGGGAGGAAGTATTGAAGGCTATTCAACAGACGAAAGGAGGGAAGAGCGCCTGGACCAGATCGAATTATGGCAGAACACCTGAAATGTCTGAAGGAGTTCATTGCCCGCCTTTGGCAGACATTTTCACAGAAATGCTGGCGTCGGGAACTGTACCAAAGGAATGGCTGGGTTCGAATACCATTTTGATCCACAAAAAAGGACCGCGTGATATACTGGCCAACTATCGTCCTATAGCGCTCCTGTCCACAATACTCAAAATCTTCTCACGTATCATCCTCAACCGCATAAGTGGAACACTCAATATAAATACGAGAAGAGAACAAGCCGGATTTCGTGAAGGCTTTTCAACCATCGATCAGATACATGTCATTTCTCAACTTGCGGAAAGATGTCGAGAGTACCGAATCCCGCTATGTTATCTTTTTGTTGACTTCAAAAAGGCATTTGATACGGTCGAACACCAAGCGGTACTAAACGCACTTGCCACGTTCGGAATTTCAAGAAGATATATTGAAATAATACGACAATGTAACACGAGCTGCTACACTGACATAAAATTGCTCAAAGAACCAGTTCGTGTAAAGATCCAACGTGGCGTACGGCAAGGCGAGGTCATCTCTCCAAAACTATTCTCTGCAGCTTTAGAACTTGTAATGCGGCAAATCGAGCTGCCTTGTGGCATTGAGATAGATGGCGAAAGACTTCAATACTTGATGTTTGCAGACGACATAGTCTTGATTGGAAGCGAACCGAGTGCACTCGAAAGCTCCCTGAATATTTTGAGCGAAGCCTCCCAATCCATTGGACTTGTAATACATCCAGGAAAAACCAAATGGATGAAAAACAACTATACAAATGACTATCGTTTATGCATGAAAGGATCAGTCATTGAGGAAGTCTCATCGTTCACGTATCTTGGCCAAGCAATAACGATGGATAATGATCTTACAGGAGAAATCAGCCGCTGCGTCGAAATGGCCCGCGGCTCCATGGGCCACATTTTAATAAATACCGATGACGTTCTGCACCGATACAGCATTCTGAGAACAAATAAGATCTCAGGTGTTCAACACCCATGTTCTACCAGCACTGGTATATGGAAGTGAGACATGGAGCACAATCAAAGATGAGGAGAGAAGACTAGCTGCTACGCAAAGGGCAATGGAGCGAGCAATGTGTCGAGTAACACTAATGCACAAGATCCCTGCTCGCGAAATCCGAAGACGGACGGGCGTAAAGGATGTTATCGAAACCATTTATGACTCGAAAAAGAGATGGGCTGGACACGTAGCTCGTCTTGACGATAACCGATGGACATTATCCGCGTAACATAAACTGGCATCCTCAGTGCGTGTAAAAAGGCCACAGGGAAGGACCCCCAGCCAGGTGGAGTGATCCTTTTAAGAAACTATATGGACAGAGATGGCAACAAATGGCAAGAAATCGTGATGAATGGCATAGATGTGTCCTGCAATACCGGACTGCCGCACGAGCGCGACATCAACGGTATCAAGCGGTATGTATGAGGTTTAGTACGTATGTAAGTGTATGATATGTTTTGATCTTGTTCCGCTCCGCAAAAATATTTCTCACGGGGTTCGAAGTCTATGAAATGACCGGTTCAGGCAAACCGGTGACACGACTGCGAGGACCTGTACGCAGTCCCAACTGATTCTGATTGTGATACAGCTGCCGCATAAAGACAACCATTTCGGTACACTCCGAGCCATTGCACGAGCTGCTGGCGTGGCAGCTGGACGTGTGCTCGTGCGGGGGCAGGGTGGGGGTACCGGGTCGCCCTGCCTCCCTCTCCTGCACGTGCTCAGCCGGAGCTGAAGAGTGACGCTGTAATGGGAGGGAGACAGAGGGGAGGGCCCGAAGGCAGTGCCAGGAGGGGTGCGTAGCGCGCGCTTGAGTAGAAACGCGCAGCAAAGGAGGAGGGAACAACCGATAAGAAAACCGCAGGCTAATCCATGTTACCGTTACGAATTGAAAAGTTGTTTTGGTCATAATAACACTTTCCACTATATAAGAGGACCACCACACTCCGAGCCATTGCACGGGTTTCTCGTGTGGTAGTTGTAGTGAGCGCGCGCAAGGGGCAAGATGGGGAGGGGAGTGGCGAGTATGGAAAGGGATGAGGTGAGGAAGGTGGATGTGGGTACCGAGTACCTCGTCTTCTGTTCTCCTTCTTGGTGTGCTCAGTCGGATTTGGGCAGCCCATACAGGGGAGGCGATGGCAGAGGGATGGAAAATCGGGGCAAACTCGTGGTACAGCGATGCGGCTGTGTAGCGTAGGAGCAGGCAGCAAGAGAAAAGAGAAGGAACTGCTAGCAAAACTGCAAGGTAATCCGTGTCACAGCAACGAACTAAGAAGTTGCTTGGATCGTGGTATCGCTCTCTGCTATATAAGACTCTGAGCTATTACACGAGCTGCTCGCTTAGAATCTGGATGTGAGCAGGGCGGTAGTAAGAGCAGCGGCGGGGGAGTGTCCTATGTTGCGCTAGCTGCTCACATGGTAGTGACCACGTGCAGTAGGGTGAGTGGGATATGATGTGGTGAGGAGGTACCAGATGAGTGCGACGATCTCGCGATCAGTAGCAGCGACTGCGGCGATAAGGCCTTTACAGATGTGGTAAGAGAAGAAAAGAAATAGACCGCCTTCGGAAATGAACCGAGTAATATTGCATTATCAAATTGTGGTAGCGTTTTGATAGTCATAATTTCGATAGTCATAACACCCTTCACAATATAACACAACCATTTAGTGCACTCAGAACCATTGCACGGGCTATTCGCGTAGCAGCCGAGCGTGACCTGTAGGGTGGCTGAGCGGGGAATAGCTGAGGTTAGTTTGGGGATAGGTGAGGTGAAGGGGTACCATATTGGCGCGACCGACGCTCGCCTGAACAGGAGCACGCAGCGACTGCGGAGACCGAAGCATCCGTGGCTGTCATAAGATGGGAGGAGAGTAATCGATTATCCATGACCAGATTTTGAACTTTTCATTATGAAAGTGCCCTGCGATCATATGGCGCGTTTCTACATTTATTTGATTAGAAGACAGCGGTTAGTCACCATGAGAGCATCATAAATGCCTAAGACAGTAGTATCGCCCTGCTTATGCCTTACTTTGCTCCTTTCTTTCACGAGTTAAGAAGTGAGGCTCTAAAGCAGTTGCATGAGCCCGGCGAAGCCGGGCTTCCAAGAAGAGCTCGGCGTTAGCCGGGCGATCCGACTGGTTTAGTCATAAATGTACACGATGACGGGGTCTAGGGTTACCGTCTCCCAGATTCTCTACAGAGAGGTTGCGATTAATGATATCAGTATGGGGGATAGTGATAGGTGAATGATATAGCCGAAGGGTCTAGTGAGTCTCAGTTCTATTCGTACTCGACACTGCACAGCCGTCTCTATACTCCATTCGGTCAGATGCTGGAACTCGTAAGTACTTCTCTTTTGAGTCTTGTAGAAACTCTAGTTCACCATTGTCCTGAGATGCCTGTTGGCTTTGTTCCCGGCGATGAAACTTTAGCGGACTGAGTTAAGTCTTCTAGTTGGATCCTGTCACTGAACTGATTCTAGACCAACCTCTGATACGTGGGTGATGATGTCGCACTCAGTCAAGGTGGTGTGAGGAGGGGCGGTGTCAGCCTGCCTGCGACTGCCTCGTTCCACCAATGGTGATCGGTTAGTGATGTTTAGGAAACACGGGAAACAGCCAGTGGGGGAGAGGTTCGTGCACTGAGCTGATCCCACCATTTCTCGAAGCATTTCCGACCGGATGAGCATTAATCGGCTCTATGCACTTGATTCACAGTAAGCCTAGTCGATCTGGTTGGGCAGCTGCTGCTCTACGAGTCGGTTAGGCAACCCGAGCTCCTGCTCTTTTCTGCCTCCCAAGCGATTGTGGTCAGCCTTGTGGGGCGGGACGTAGCAATGACTGCGTTCGTTCTACGCGCACTCAAACGCGATTTCGGACCATAGTGGCCTCCCGTCAGGCATCGTTGCCCATAAAACCCCGCTACGGTAAAATATGGATGTCATGTATCCATGCAACGCAGCCGCTTCATATCAATCCCTTTGCCTCATATTGTACTTCGCAAATGAAGTGATTCAAGCATCAGGATTGGTCGGCCATTTGTGGGCGGCAGGGTGAGGTGGGCGTCCAGGCGGTATGTTGCAGCATGATAATGCGCTATAATAGTAGCTTCCTTTTAAGCGCTTGCTCAGGGGCGCAGAACCCACTCCTGTTGGGCGTACTAGTCTTACACCGACTTGAAGGTTCATCGTGCCATCTGAATAATCAACGGTCATCCGTCGCAGACACATTTGGCAATGTGACAGTGAGCGTAAAAACAACCTATATTATTGAAGGGTTTACTTAGAAAAAATTTCTAAAAAAACAAAAAATACTAAGGCTACAACTTCTCGAACGTGTTAGATAACCCGGTAGGCCATTCTAGAAGCCGTACTACATCCAAAAAACAGAAAAAATGCATGGTTTTTGTAGAAATTGCAGTTAGGCGCATGAGCACTCCTTAAGCCCGAGCCTACCCACGGCGGCTACAATCTACTAGCTAGTAGCCCCTCTACGTGCTCTCTCTATTCGGAATGGTAAGAGTGAGGTGATAAGAGAGAAGCGGTCATATCGTAATGATACCCACAAGTGAGATTCCTTACAAACGCCTTCTCTCTACTGTATGCACCTTCAAGCTGAGATCTGCCGGGGTCCCATATGGGGCAGTTCACAGTTTTGTCAGCTTTTTTCTTCACTACTCAGTTACTTAGTGCCTTGCCATTCGTATTTGGGCTCCATTACTCATTATCTGTGACAGCGGGCTTTGACATCAAACCGCACAGTTGTGCGCGTCACAATGTCACTGGATGACCCGCTCCAAGACAGGTGTAAGTGATAACTTTGCAAGCAGGAGGGGGCGGGGGGGGGGGCTGGAGGGGGGGGGGTATGCCAAGAGGGGCGGAATGTACCAGTCCCCTACTAGCTTGCTCTTCTAATTACGGTTAACTAGCAGTCGACTCAGTATGACCACCGGTGGACGCCGCGGAAGGGCTCGCTCACCTCTAGTGAAACCGCATGACCAGCTGCGACGCCATCAGCTGGAACGCCGGGATCGAGCCTTTCCAAATGTCAATGATTATTAGGTTGGCGGGAAAGTTCTGTCATACTTTTTTGAACCCAAGTATTCGCCTATTACCTGAAGAGGGCTAACCGGTAATGTGAGCATTTATACATTAAGGATTGATCTTTCTATTAGTGTCACTGGCTCGGCTCCTGCTCATCCTTATTCTGCATTATGGACAAGAATGTTATCCGCTACCTTCAGCACCGACCCTGGCGCCAGCATGGCAGCTGTCGACGCCGAAATAATGGAGCTGCACAAGGACAATGTCTACAGTCATCAGACAATCTTCCACGACGCTAGCTCTTCAGAGCGGGAGCCTACGGTTCGAATGACGAAGTGAGGTTCGGGAGTACCTGTAAACTCAGCTCTAGATAGCGGTGGGTCGGGAAACTACTGGATGAAGAAGCTGCCTCCTCGGTCAATCCGTACGCAAGGCAGCTACGAGATCTGAAGCGAATCGTCAAGCAGAGGGCAAAATCCATCGGCACAGTCCGTCTTCAACGTGCTGGTGCAGCACACCCCGTCAAAAAAAGTTCGAGCCGTACTTCATGCAATAGAGCTGGATGGCTCTCCCCTTGCACCGGTGTAGTCCAGACATTGCTCTTTCTGACTGCTAGCCGCCTCCCGTATTCAACCGTATCGCAGTTTGTCGACGAGGGGCATTTTGCTTTCCATAGATGTGTCGACCCATCTAGGTAGCCGTTTCTCGAGTTGACACGTTTTAGGATAGTGGCTAGACGATCCTTCAGCTTCACAAGAGTTCACAAGTTTTACCAGAGTGAGATTTGTAAACCGGAACTAGGGAAGCAATGATAATACAAAATGCCCCCCCCCGTCGACAAACAGCGCCTCCAACCGTTATACAGCCGAGAAAACCTCCACGACTTGAGCCCAAGTCAAAGTTGAGATGATGTCCAACTTTGCGTCGCGCCGGCGTGCATTGTTAAGCGATGGCATCCACGAACTGTCCAAAAACTGGCAAGGATCTCTCAATAACATTGCTGTATAATTTTGATCTTGTACGCCTCTCTGTAAAAAGAAAGTCTAATTTGAAAAAATGTGACAGAACTTTCCCGCCAACCTAATAAAATGCTGAATCCTGCAATACTTCCTCACCATCGAAGTGAGGGTCCACTGCTGTTGCAGATTCTGATACTTTCTCATCTACTCGTTACTCATTGGATCCTAATATTCTGCTCAAGAGAAAAAAAGGTTTGAGCCATATCCCATCTTAATGATTACCAGTTGATGGAAACTAAACTAAGCTTGCCGTATTTCAGCAATATCCCAGTGCATTCATGGAGGTAAGCGCCAATGTTTACAAGCTTCAAACAACCGAAGCATTGCTTTGGTTGGGGCGTTCATGGTGCTTTACTTGCTCCCGATAGGCAAGACGAACATCAGCAGAAAGCTGACAAAAGACTATGAGCGTCTTTGAGCAAGTTTAATAACAGGTCACATTGAGCGTGTTAAATATGCTTTTTTAGGGTTACTCCAATGAAAACAGGGGTCCGTCGCAGGAATCAAGGGGTGGATCACGCGAGGGACATGGCTCTGCGGAACAATTGAATATTCGAGCACCGGAGCAGAAGCATGTCGTCGGCACATTTGATCCAAACTACCAAACGCTAGCCGGATTGAACAATGCAGACATCTTCCAAAATAAGGTCACTTGTACTTTATTGAGGAGAAATTTGCATTCAGATGCCAGATAGTATTTGCATATGGCGCGCGTTACGGCGAAATAAGTACGTCGATTAGAAAGCAATCAGAACGATTCAGAGTAACATACGTAGAGAAGCTATGTGCAACCTAATAGCATATAGCCAAGACCACTAAATCGGTGAAACCTAGCAGACTTTTCAAATTGATGACACAGGGGACTGGTCGCCAACAGTCCTTCGGCCACCTGTAGCCAACACACCTCATTCTCAATTTTTTGACCATGTGCTCGATGACACTTTAAGGCAAAGCCCGCGACTGCAGATAGTGGGTAAAGGCACTAAAGTGCTTACCAGTCACCTAGCAAAGTGTTAGGTAACTGGTAAGCATTTGCACCTTGGCAGGTAACTGATAAGTGGGGGGGGGGGGGGGAAAGCAGAAGAAACCGTGCGAAAGGTCCCATGTAAGACTCTATGCCGATCCCAGCTTGTACGTGCATACAGTGAAGCGTGTTTGCGCAAATTTCTACTTATTATCATTCCGATATCAGCTGCTATCCCACATCACCTCACTGTCAGTACTCGGAGTGAAGAGGCCTGGCGGATGGGCTACTAGTACCTAGCTGTCGCTGGGGGATGGCATGGGCCTAAGGGGTGCCTAAGGATCTTAGTGGTCAGCTTCCACCGGCCTTAGAAACTTCCACTCTTTGAATGTTGCACAGCCTACACAATCGCCTACCGGATCGTCTGTAATATGTGGGAGAATAGCTTAGTTCATCGTGGAACTTGCCTTTCGCGGTTCAAAACCTCTTCGATTACCTTTTTGTGCCCCTCATATACGCGTACGAGCCATCCGAAGGAGCGATTAGGTTCAATTTATCCCTCTATTCCTACCGTACTCAAGCCGAGCAATCGACAGCACTGAAATTTGGACAGAACGCCTTGATCTTTCGGAACAACATAAAGTGAGCTCAATCATCAATTCTAGGCAGGCGGTGGTGGAGGAATGGGAGGAGGAATGGGAGCGCAAGCTGCAAGGCCGCCAGCTCAAGGTCAGAATAAGATGGCTGGAACATTTGATCCGAATTACCAAACACTTGCTGGGCTCAACAACGAGGATATCTTCAAGAAAAAAGTGAGAGTCTACTCATTTAGTTCTCATTGTGCCAACTTCAATTCTACTTTAGCCCGGTGCTCCTGGTATTGGTGGAGGCGGCGGTGGGGCTTTCCCAGGAGGCAATATAAAACCACCACCTCCAGTCCCAGCAGGTGGGAAGAAGATGGCAGCTACATTCGACCCGAACTACCAAACCCTTGCTGGACTGAACAACGAAGACGTGTTCAAACCAAAGGTTCGTCATCGTTTTCCATCGAGGATGTGGAAACATCTTCACATTCTAGGGTGGACCTCCACCACCTCCAGCGAAACCTCTTGGTGGTCCATTCGGAGGTGTTCCTCCACCCAAACCACAAGCTCCAGCTAGAGGCGCAGGGCCGAAAATGGTGGGTACATTCGATCCGAACTATCAGACGCTTGCTGGACTCAACAATGAAGATGTATTTCGGAAAAAGGTTAGTTTTCTCTCACAGCTATACTGTAATTTGTTCAACGATTCCAATTAAGTCTATGTGACCAAAAGTCAATCTTTTTCAGTGACGCGGTGGAACATTTGACAAATGATACTAATACTTTAAAAATTGGAAACGCACACTATTGCAATAATCAGATCGATCCAGATTTTTGTCAAGCATTTGTAGCAGTATAAAGCACTTGTTAAACTGCTTTTCTTAGCAATTCTTGATGTCAGTGTGCAATAACTGAAACCTTGAGCCACCTTGAGCCAAGAAAATGACGAAGACTCATCACTTCAAAGAGGGGAGGTTTTCAAAACTCAACCCTCCCAACACTGGTCGATCAAGGGAAGGGCGGTGTCTACTAACATAAGAAGTCCAGTAAAACTTTGACTGCGAGCCGCCTGTGACCGCAACCCTTCTCCCCCCCCCCCCCTTCAAAGTCCCCGCCTCTCCCCAACAACTATGATGGGCTCTACTTGGATTCGATGAACTCCCACTTATAAACACCGCAATCCCTACACAGGGCATGGGATGCAAGTTGTTACCTGGGCGCTAGTACCTCAGTTGCTGTCCCTCCTCTTACTCTATTTATTAGGTTGGCTAAGATTGCAAAGACTTCATCGTCCGCCGCCGTATAGACCGGTCGCTCCACGATGGCAACACT
>MU942141.1:0-16390 GCA_036418165.1 Cooperia oncophora
GTATGTCTCGTGAGAGAACCACAAGTACCTAAGGATACACCTAGGGATATCACCAGATGCATCCACTTTTACGACCTGTCCTTAGGTACTTACATCATTGCCACGGCCCCATCTCAATCCGAGATGTTACACATAAGTTATCCGAACTTAAAAGATTGGAAACTGAGTTCCAATTACCCATATACAACAGCCCTGTCAAATTGCAACATGTCGACTGGGACGCCCTCTACACCGAAGCAGTTGTTGGTACGATACTAACGGGAAACTCATCCAAAAATGCTCGTTGCCATGCAGAACAAAGGGTTCTTCGCAGGTTTTTAGTCGTTTACATTACACTCGCCATTTTCCCCTATGCAACACCCCTGATACTGCTTCAGAGCAAGAACCAAATTATTGCGCCGTAGCCTTTAAAGGGCAAAATATAGGGTAGGAGTTGGGTAGGCGGCCATGTGACAGGCATCGTAGCGGCCGGCTGTGAGAGGAGTCCTACCGAGATCCTCCTCTGCGCTGGGGTCGTTTTGACACCAACATTTCACACATGTTCCCTGAGCAAAGGAGCACTCAGTCCGATGAATTGCAGAAGTCTTGTACAAGACTGCTGAAGAAAGACTCGCTTGGTCCTCAGGGACTGAATCAGGAGCCTATGCCCGAAAGATCGGGTATTCTAAGAAAATTGGTAGTATTGCAAGGTGGCTGCCGACAGGGCGAATCATGGGGACGCTTGAAATGATGCTATCAGTATGATTCTTGAAGAGGTGTGTATCGATACGACGCCCTTTCACAACCTGCCGCTGTAACTATCAACACATTCGCCTTTACCCAATCATTTTAGGCTTTTTCCTGTTGAGCGTAGAAGGATTGGGAGGAACAGCCGAATCTGATCAACTATAGCGGACACCGTAGCAGATTAGTCTTGCCGCGGCTGAAGGGAGTAGGGCGTTTGAAGCAGGGAAACCAACCAGCGAAACACTTTGTGATCACCTACTCGCCGAATAGGTCCCACCCCCGCCGGCTTAATACAGCCTACCCTCCCCACAGATCGCGCAACGGTGTCCAACAAATCACAGAGTAGAGTGAGAATGTATATGACTGGAGTCGCCGCAATCCGACAGGGCGGGACCAAGCGTGATAAAATGAACTTGTCATGGCAGCGTTTTCTACCGATAACCGTCCTTTCAGAAAGAAATTGAAAAAGATAGCTTAGTTAGGGAAAAAAAGCTGCCGCGTGTAGCACCCATCCTTACACCTCGCACGACGGATTGCCGACTGACAATCCTACATGGCAGGACAAGTTCCGAAAGGTTTAAAAACTATATGTATCACGTCATTATGGTCTAGAGATTGGGCTTATAATGTCTACAAGTCCAGGCTCGGCTGCCGAAAAAAGCCAAACGAGCCTTCCTCCCCTCCGTGACGCGGCAAATTTGGCGCAAGAATTCCGTCCGCAGAGGAAAACACTGACGTTTGCGACGACTTAGGCACCGCAAGTCAATTTAATGTCTATATGTTATCAGAAGCGCCACTACTTAATCTGGATGGAAGCAGGTCTGCGTGTGTCATCCCCAAAACAGATTAATTAAAGGGCTATTTAGTCTTATCCTTTCTCTCAGTTCTTGTACGGTGGGGGGGGGACCAAAAAAATGACACTTTTGGCCCAAGTCAATATTCAGGCAAATTTTCGCAGCTCAGGACAGCACAGGAAGGTGGATACGCAATTCAGGGAGAAGTATATCCACAAGACGTTCTTTCGCATAAGCAGGAGCCAGGCCTTCGTCTATAACTTTCGTGCTACCCAACATTGAAGTCATCTCATCGCCAGCTTACTGCGGATAGACTTTGGAATTCATGTTACGTCCAAACAGCTACGAAACTTCTTGTATTGGAGTGACCCACGGATATGCTGCGAAACCAGTACTCTTGATCTAGAAGACGTCCAAAGTGGAGCAGATCTGACAACGTCGCTACGGTTCAGGATATCATCTTCATCGCAGTCGCCAAGGCGGGTTTGATGCCCGTATGGTTACCGGAAGATCCTTTGGAATGGCGAGGCGATATTTCCGTCGTAGACCCGGGGTGAAAGTGAAATGCTGACTATCACCACAAAACAGCCGAGAGCAAATATCCTGGGCGTGTATGCCGTCCGCCTCCATCTTGGAAACTTCGTACTGCTACAGGATTGGGTGTCACCACATGGAATCGAAGGACGTTGGAAAAACTCTCGCCTACTTGGAATGGAAGGGCGTTGAGTGACCTGGAGAAGACGAAATGTCCACGATCGCCACATGACCAGAACCTGCCTCGGTTACGGGTACGAGAAGGAGCCAACAGGTGGTCTACAGTGCGGAGAAATCAACGACCTCGCTGAACTTTAGGCACCGAATCACGGTCGCGTGGCAGAATCTCTCGATGGCGCTCGTCCAGAGAAGGCTGTGGCGGAGAGGAATCATGATACGTGTTACAATGTGCTGGTTTCGAGTTGCCGCATGGTGGAAATGTCAACCAAATTTAATGAACTGAAGTGTAACTGTATATCGCCTTCGAAAAGGTCATGAGAAAGAATGTGTCTTTTTTTGCCCCCTGTTTTGAGGCAAATGCAGTGCGTGGAAGGATGTCATCATGGAGTCATGGACAGGAGATCATTAAACTGGTGACAAGTACCACAGAGACAACATATGACACATCCAATGTGATGCTTTGCACAGTAATAGAGCCGTTTGATCCGCATGGCGGGTCACATTCTCGTGTGCAAGGAGCATGAAATTGGGCCATTCATATCATAGCACAGGAGCAGTGATGAAAAAGTGTTATACTGATTTGATGAAATGGCCAAGTAAATATTTGATTCAAAAGAAAGCCACAAACGATTGAGTGGGACCCTCCAAGCAGGGAACTTCCATTAGAGACAGCCCTCTCGCAATTCACGGTAAGGCGGTTCTATCACTATATGTAGTAGAAGCAAAGCGGAGGTATGAAACTGACTGAGCCTGACAGGAAGCCGCATATTCCTGTCTGAATAACTTGACATGCTTTTCACGAAACCTCTTAATGAAAGCCTTCATCTCACTATGAAATAAGAAACCCTCTCACTTCGATAAGCAATTTATGTGAGGAAGAGCATCACAACAGCAAAACTGCTGCACCTCTTAGGCACCTCTTTGAACCATTTTCCGGGTTTTTCCAGCACAAAATTCTATCATCACCTGCTCACTTCGTTGATTGGGTCTGCAGAGCGTTTCAAGCCATAGTACAGTGAATCCTAGCGCAAGGGATACGAAACCATTGATCCCTTTTGTGCAGAGCTAGAAGTCTGACCTCACAGCCACAGACCAAGGGCGGTCAGCAACGGTTCCGCTCCATCAGCAACCCCAACAATGACCGCGAAAATCACGTGATATCCGGTCTACCTAGTCTTTCATTTTTTGGGAGTCCCTGGTCTTCGATTTTCTATAAAGAGTGAATCTTCGAATTCCGGCTAGCCCTTGTATGTATCAGGGAATTTCAAGATCGTCATCTTCACAGCGCGTTGGATAGTGCTGACCGCATGCTCTGCGCAAGTTACGAACTTGTAAGTTCACGATAATGCCGAGGTTTTATGAAGAGAGAAACTGGATATTCAAAAACATGTCGTTACGGAATTCGACTTCCGTTTTAAACTGAAGGATATTCTGTACATGAAGGAATTTTGAAAGTGTGATATTCCACTCAGCTTCCTAGAGAATGCAAATGTACGTTTCAAACTTGAATTCCATCATTTCAGGCGGAAAAACAGCGAGACGTTCTCCATCGTTTTCATGCGGCTTCATAAGAGGTTTGCTTTCGAATGGATATCATTACAAGTTGTTGACGCCAAAAGTAGATTCATTAGATTCAGAATCACATAGTGGTTCAAAGATGAGACAGCTGAAAGAATGGGATACCTCCGACAGGGGAGCAGCATCATTGAGCTGAAAACACATGTGTCTACTTTGCCCTTGGAGAAGGGGTCGTATTTGGTGGTGTTGGAGAAGGGGATCGTATGCCCTCTGACAGTAATTTGCAGCGCTCCGGGAAAATTTTCCTACCCCTACCCATGCTCCCTACCCCATGGCGCGAAACTGCGCTAGCGTGGGTGTTGGGGAAAGGCTGGAGGGGTCGATCATACTCTCTCTCTCCTTAGGTGGAGGCGCCTACCTCCCTTGCAGGGGGGCGCGGGCGTCGAGGTCGTACTGACAGCTACCAGTGTACCCTGCCTCCGGCCCTTTGATTGTGGTGTTAGAAATCTAGTAAACGAAAGGCCCACCAGCAATTGAGTACACCGTATTTTCCAAACAGCTACAACTCGTTACCATCCAAGGGAGACGAACCATAGAGATATGTTACATGGGTGGGTTTGCATGGGTTTTAGGCACCGTTGTCACAAAAACGTACAGCTACAAGCCGATCTTGTATATAATCAGGCCCAAACCAAAAAAGTTCGTTCCGTTTGAACGATAGCGAAATGATAACATAAAAAAGGGGCTAAACGTAGATTTATTCCAAAAAATAATTACCCTCAGCAAAACAATACACTTTCATATTTGGACACAAGAGCATATATTCTATTTTTGTAAGAACATTGCTTTTGGGCATTGAAGAAATGTTTTAGTTCGTGTCCAAAGCACTTTGTTTTCAAAATCGCAATTCCTCATGTGGTGTCCAATGCCAAAGACAAAATGCTATTCCACTTGGCAGCAAGGCCTCTCGCGAAGTACGGAGGGTGAGTCGAATGGCGCCCATCCTAGTCACGCTATTGTTTCCTGAGTGATTCTTGCAGTGTGCGGTCTTGCATTGTCCTGATGGGAAACCACACCTTCTCTGTTCGTCTTGATTGAAAGTAATCTAAATTAATAAATACAAATACACTGAATGACACTCCTTGACATATGTCTTAACATGTATTCAAAGTTACCCTACCACTAGATCCAGTTTACTGAATATACTTCATAAAAGTAGACAATTAAAAAACCGCACGAACTTTATTGGTTGCCTGATACATTCGCAACAATGAGATGCGTTGGTATCGTGGCCATTTCGTCACAAAAGGAAAGAATGGCAGTCACATGGAGGTACTTAGCTACGTATTATTCAAGGTTTAGTGGTGATATTCTTCCATGTGATCTTTGTGGAAGCAAATTAGTGATGATTAACCCATTATCAAACATACATCACATTAATGATCAGTTATGACATCAAACATCCTGCCGATACCCTACGATAGACATGGTTTCCATCAGATGGTCATTAGGGGGATTAGTATTGAAATACGTAATCTTACTAGCAACTTGTGGGGGGGGGGTGAGGGGGATGATGGCTCTCAGCTTGCACTGGTTTGCTCTAAAGTTGTCGAAATTAACCTTTCCCCAATGAAACGCATTAGTTGCAAACAAATAAGACTCAATGCTAGGTTTCCTGCCCCTACTCGCACTATAGAAAACGAGTAACTAATTTCAGAAGGTCTGAAGGTATAAGATAAGATATGCAATTTGTACTCGGTCAAAAATGAAAGCATTAGTTCTATATAGCGAGAAAATGGCGAAAAAGAGAAGTGATAGGGCTCTAGCGCCTATCACGCTACAACCTACCGACCCAGGCGCAGGTTAAAGGTATCTTCATTGGAAAAAACGTCATGCAGCGCTTGTTCAGGGGAGCCGAATCCAGCCTTGCTAAGAACTAGCAGACCAGTCTTTGTCGGGTAGTGTGACATCGTTCGAACAAACATTTTTATCAACATTATAGTGGAGAAAGGTATTCTTCTGAGCACTTCGTCTCAGTTATAAAGGGTGTAGGGCTGGGACTGCCACAGCTCCTCTGCGTGGCTCCCCGTAAAGAGTGTAGTTGAGCTCCATCCACAGCTCAACCTGGGTCCTCACCTTCTACTGGAATTGAGTGGCTCCAAGTTGATAGACCAAGACGATGGTGGCAGCCTTCCCTCAGTGGACTAGAACTTAGTATGAATGCACCAACGGTGCATTTTTATTCTTTCGTTTTTCTTCCCCTAGTCACTTTGTCTTCCATAACAGTCAGGCCCCTTGGGCGCTTTTATCTTATTCAAAAACATCTGGAAAGAAGAGCTTCATATAGTGCTTCGTGAATGTGATTTTGAGTTGTGATGTATTAGGTTGGCAACTGAGTAATTGCGGATTTTTTAAATATCAATGACAATTTTTTCATGGAACGAAATAATTTTATTCTGTAATGTATTGCCCATTTTTATCAATGACCTTTTGCCATCTTTCAGGCAGCATCATAATCCCACGTTCATAAAACTTCTGGTTTTTATTAGCAAAAAAAACTGAATCAGGTGCGATTTGACATCATCATTATTGAAATTTTTACCATTCAAGGAGTTTTGTAAAGAGCGAAACAAAAAGTAATCTGATGGTGCAAGGTCAGGACTATATGGTGGATGTGGCAAAACATCCCAACCAAGCTCCAATAATTTTTGCCGAGTGGCCAAAGATGTGTGTGGCCTTGCATTATCATGATGGAATACCACACCTTTTCCGATTTGTCAATTCGGGATTAATTTAAGTGATTTTCAATGCATGTATGTGATACATGGAGCTTCTCTGCGATCTCACGTGTTGTACTGTGACGATCCGAATCGATCATCGTCATCAACTTCAACTGGACAACCAGAGCGTTCTTCATCTTTGAGTGAAAAATCACCAGAACGAAATTTGGCAAACCAATTTTGACACTGCCGTTCTTTTAAGGCTTCGTCACCATAAACAGCACATAACTTTTTGTGAGCTTGCGATGCGTTTTTCCCTTTGCGGAAATAAAAAAGTAAAATATGACGAAAATGTTCCTTTTGATGTTCCATTTTTCAACGAACGCCAAACAAAAACTATGCAACCAATCAAAAAACTTTTTATACCGATTGATAGCTGAATTGCCAACTGTCTAATAACAAAATAAGTTTTACACTTGCTCTACGTCAGCAAACCTAAAAATTCAACTGAAACATCTATGAGTGAAATCCGCAATTACTTAATTGCCAGCCTAATACTTACGGTTCCATACCTTTGCCTGCGTTCTGCTAGGAGTACCACAATAGATTAGGCTTGCTCAACAAACACAAGGTCATTTACTCCTTGCATGTTGAGAACCACCATGGAGAATTCTGACCCAACAGTGATAGATAAGAAGTTACTGCGTCTCTCTCGAAGAATCCGGTGACCTTGTGGTACAATACCTGAACCATACTGCTGTAGTGAACGTGCCTTTGAATTGCCTGCGCCTTGCACGAAGTGTACACGTAAAGGGGTGGATTATGTACACGCAGTTATAGAACGTTGTTCACAACGTTCCAAGTTGAACTGCTCTCACTTCAGAGCACAAAACATGCCTACTTTCACCCAATCGTTTCAGTTTTCAGCTCTTTGCATCAAAACATGTCGCTCTGTAATGTCCGGCAAGCCCCATAAACTCATTAATTTCATGTCCGCTGAGTTGCGTTTCACCTGACCATCTTCGACACCGTAACTTTTGACAAGAAGGGATTCGAATTCGCGACGATATTGCTCGAAGGAGAGGTTGTGTCCAAGAGCAGAAGCCGCATTCATTCGATATTCATTTATTTGGTATGGTAGCCCTCCCTACGAGGATGGAGATGTACTAAGGCAGAGTTCAGACTTCGCGACGGCAGCGCCTCGACTCGTTGGACGCGATCGATGCAGTAGAAAACATGCGAATCAATCGTCGATCGCGCCACCGAAGCGCTCCCGTCGCGAAGTCCGAACGCTGCCTAATTTCGCAGCTTGAAAATGCGAGAAGAAAGCACCGCCGCACAGCATTAGTTGGCGATTTCGGTCGAAGGGGTATATGGCACATGTGAATGGGAAAAACTGCGAGGAAAATGCAACTTCCCTTTGCTATCCTACTACTACTTTTCTAGATTTTCTCGACTTCCCTACCACTTTTTCTGGAATTCCTCAGAAATTTTCCTACTTTCCCTAAAATTTTGTCGAGAGGGGAGAGGAATAGATAGCACATATTAAACAAGCAAGAACAAACAAACACGAACATGAACCGGCGAAACTTTATCTCAGCACCGCAAATTCCTGTCAAAAGGGGCATACCACCCGCCCCTCGTAGCGTCTGTGAAAGGCTAGATGAACGCGCTCTTCTTCTCATGATATTTTTCCAGCAAGAGGCGAGCGGCATATATAGCGTTGCTACAACGGTCACGAAGCAAGGTACTTGGTAGAGAGCTGGACGATACCACGAAGACGCTTATCAACAATTCGCTCAAGAAATTTCATGCGGTGATAGAGCAAGAAATTGGAAAATAATTCAAGCCGTCTTCAGAATCGCCTCTTTTCTTCCAGATACCGTCGTGCTCGCTGCTGCTGACATACTTCGAGCATTTTCTTCTCTGCAACGACCTGATTGAAGAACATTGTCAACCATTCGGCAGCATGCCAGCAGTGTGACTTCCATACTTCGACCGCCACGTCGTCAGGGCCCGTTGCCTTGCCTGGCTTCATTTTATTGAGAGCCGCTTCCGTTTCCTTCACGGTTATCTTCTGCACGGGACTGTGCATTGGTGAGGCATGAAGTATGGCTGGGCGTGCATATTCTACTGTACAGATTTTCTCAAAGTAGTCGCGCCATCGCCTCAGCACCTTTGTTCGGTCCATCAGAAGGCGACCCTTCTCGTCGTTGATGCCAAAGAACTCTCTACATCCTCGATCTGGCAGTAGTCTTGGCAATTCGGTAATGTGCCGTTCGCACCACACGCTTCCAGCTTCTTGCTGACTTCTTCGAAGTGAGCGGAGCGGCTTCCGCAGCCACAGCCGTCTTTGCCGCACTTTTCGCTTCCTGGTATTTCCGCCAGTTGTCAGCTGACTTGTCTTCAAGAAACAAGTGATAGCGCTTCTTCTTCTCGCGAACCTTCAGCCGGACGTCATCTGTCCAAGACCACGCCTGCCTGGCAATTCTACGCATTCGAGGTTTCGTTGCACCAAGTTCGGAGCGAGCGGCCTGGACTTCGGCAACATTCTCCCATGTTTCGACAGTTGTGACGGTCGGTAATCGAATGCGAGAGATCACAGCTGCCTCCTTTTCCTTCAAATGCCACCATTTGATTCTCTCGGGACCACATCGCTCTATCTGTTTCGACCTGGGCGGTGTTATCTTCAGCGTACAGATAAGCGGGCGATGTTGCGAGGCTACTGTCTCATACGGCACGGTCTTCGCGTCTGTGACAAGTCCTTGATCGCGATGCCTGACAAGAACAAAGTCTATTTGTGTTCTGGCGCTCCCGCTGTAGAAGGTTATCAGGTGGGAGTCACGTTTACGGAACTTTGTGTTCACGATGGCGAGATTATGGGCTTCTGCATATTCCAGGATGCGTTCCATCGACGTTACATGTTCCATAACCGAAACCACCATGACAACTGCAACCGTATTTCGTTGCGTCTATATGCGCCTAATGTCGCCAGCGACAATGACAGGGTCTTCCAACAGTACTTCAGCCGTCATCTCCTCTAGCAATGTCTAGAAAGTGTCCTTCTACTATTCAGTGCATCCCGTCTGCAGAGCATATGCGGAAAAAAAGTACAGTCGCTGCTCGACCAAGACCTTCTGCCGAAACATTCCACGCTGGCTACCGAGTCACGAAAACTTTGAGAGACGATTGTGGCCACACCGTTGGTGGCCCATGCCTTGGCCACAAAGAATGGTTTTGAAATCGCCACCAGTGTCTTTCCTTTTACGGACCATCTTGTTCCCTGGATCGCACAGAGATCGATTCGTCTGCGCTCCAGTGCCTTTGCCAACTCATATGAACGTCCGTTCCCAACGTTTACTGTCGCTAGCGGACTTTACGCTACACTGCGATACTTCCGGACTAGCATAATTGCCTCCCGTTGCCGTCCTTGCAGTGCGCGCGGAAGTCCCCGCATTATCTCGGAATACATACGCCATAATTAAACTGTTGATGTAACATGGGTGTTCGTGGGCCGCACGTCCAGGCCTGTGACCTGGGCTTGAATGTGCCGCGGTCGGTTCTGCCCACAGGAGCAGGTATTTACTTATCAGTGGCACCACGTGGAGCAGCGGACGTCACCAGCTCTACATAGAACATTTTCCAGGAATTTTCCTATTTTTTCACTGCAGAATTACTTGGTACCTTGCTATTACTATCTGAGCCGCATGAGATCATTTAGTTAACGCAGGCCCTGCCTTTGACCAATCACTCCTTTTCATTACCAGCGTGGTTTGGACAATGCATTGAACCTCAGTTACATGATCATTGCGGGATCTCCGGCTTACTGCGGCTATATCAACTACAAGTTGTACAGTTTCCAGGATAGGTCCAGGAAAAACAGTCAGTGATAGAAAACCGGTGGAAGGGCCCGTTTTAAGCCTCTTAACAGCAGCCCGACCGTCGCGACCATATGAACGAGTCCACGATGAAGAATCTTTATTGAATTTATGGATCACGAATAACAGAGTTGAATTATCTCTTCCCCCATCCTAGTCCGCATTGGTAGGGGTACATCTGACAGTACGGCGAGATCCACGCCGACCCAATTCCGCAGAGGGCAAAGATCTGCAAAAAACTAAAGGTTAGCTAAGAATCGTACACATTTCAATAGGGTTGATAACGAACCAGTACAATTGCTAACCAGTTGGAAGTGTTCATCTTCTTCAGAACTCGCCTAGTCTGTAAGATAGTTGATTACATCTGCTCACTACGTCACACATCTTGCGTCACATGACAACGAATTGGTCTTTGGCGCCCTAACTAGAGACACACTGTGCGATTACGGGCCTGGTTTATCCATTTTCACGCGGAAAATGCAAATCCGTAGCCGCCGAATATTGAAAGTGTATGGAAATAAAAGTGGAAGGTTGTAGCAGCTGAATTTTGCTGTCTCCGCATGTCACGCAGCACACTCATTAGTCCTCAAAAGGAGCCCTAAGTAGAGCCACACAGTGTCGAAGAGGTGTAGCATTTGAGCATGGCACAGAATGCGTTACTCATGAGATATCAGTATGATAGCGTTGAAGCCTTTTTTCTGCTGGGCGCAGACATTCATCTCAAGGGCTTAGAGTTGAGAGCAACCACTGTCACTCTGCAGGCTGCACGACCACCCACACCGCCTAGCTGTCACCGCACGAGCTATTAACCTGCACCCTCACCACACATTCTCGTTATTTATTTATTTATGAACGCAGTGTGCTTGCACTTAAATAATAGGACAACCAAACACAGCACGAAAGACAATAACACTGAGTGAGAGTGAATTAATTAACAAGTGCGTGAAACGTAGTCATCAGCAGGAGAAAGAGTCAAAAGAGGTCAACTAGAGTCAATCAATCGTGTCGAAGAGGAAACTCCGGAGACCTCTACATTAAGTAGCCTGGTGACCTTACGAAACGCTTCAGGTAGCAATGGGAGAAAATCTTCGTCAAAAATATTGTTCAATACCATAACATAGCACGTTCGCAAAGAATTAAGACCAGTTTTGGGTTGACGTCTCAAAAGCTCTGTTCTTGGTAACGCTTCTTCTAGTCTTGAAGTGACCAAAGTAAAGAATTCACCTGATTTAACCATTATTCTACCTATTAAGATGTTAAAAGCCGTCATGAGGTCATTAATCGATCTGCTGCTAGGCAGACTAGGTGAACCGCTTTTCTACAGCACATTGTGGAAAGTCGTACAGCCCAGAATAGCGGAGGGCAAGTTTACGAGTAAAAATATTCTGCACACTTTCAAAAGCTCAATGTCTCTCTTTCTATAAGTCAAGAATACTGAAGTACCATGTTCCAATACGATAACAACAAATAAGTTTCGTGGGTTTGCAGTAATACCTGGGAATTTCCCGTTTCCAGTGCTGTGAAAAGAGTATAATTCGTGTTGTCAGCTTCAAAACCGTAGGCTCATATTGTGTAGCAAACCCAAATTTGTTGGAGGAAACGAACCAAGGTCCTTGATTTCCTGAACTGACTCTAATTTTACTGATCCAGTTGCCACTGAGACGCCCATTTCCGGTTTCCTCTTTCCAAATTTTGGTTTTATTGGAAGCCAGGAGTAGCCTCCAATTTTCCAATTATGTCATACCAGTCAGGCTCGCCGGCTGACGCCGACGCGCCTCCTTCCGTGATAAGGCCCAGCGCAGCGCTTACCTCCTCCTACATTGGATAAACAATTATTGGGCTTTTATTTCACCTGTACACATAGTCAACGCTCCTTGAGCAATAATATCATACCTACTATTTTCGACACTATTACCGTCTATGAATGGTGGTAAGCAGCGTTGATCAAGTGCGCAGATGAGAGAGAAACCGGGTATTAGTTGAGCATTCAAACATACGCAAGCAGGTGGGCGCGACGAAGTAAGCAAAACCGGCAAAGCCTGGCCCTATTAGAAAAGGAGTCGCGCCGGCATCGGGCGCCGACTGGTATCAAATGTATGCTTGAGAACACGTTCCACCCACTGTGGGCGGTTCTCAACACACCACAGACATGCTGAACTCTCGCTATAAGTTTCTCTTCTCCAAAAGTTTTTCTCCGAGCTCACTCTGGTGCGCACCACGAAATTTTTCAGCAAGAGCCTGCCCATCTCGAAAGCAGCCCGCCCATTTTCTAGATGTCTCCTCCACTTCGTCCGCTGACCCCTTGTGGACCTCAATCCACCTGTCCCCGGTGCCTATGCTGCTCTGCAACTAATTCGTGAATTTTTTGACCTTCGCCCGCCCACAACATCGACACAGCTCCGCACAGAATGGGCGCGTAAATCTCGCTTCAATAGCGGAGCTCCTGCACATTTTTGCTCGTCTTTTGCCGGTGCCTGGAGTCTGTTATGGAACCATTCTATATTTCTGCGTTTGGCTCCGCCGCCTAGCCGCACGCTCCGCCTACAACGGCTGTGTGCATCAAACGGTGATCCCTCCTGACCATCCACTTCTGTATTTTACCTGACCTTAATCCACGTTTTTCCGGTCCCTGGAGTGCTGGGGAACCGTAGGCACCCTATCGATGGAAGCAAGCTCCGCCCACTGTGGGCGGGTCTCAACACCTCAGGCATGCCGAACTCTCCCCAGGTGTTGCCCTCCTACACCGACTTTTTTGCGATTTCTAAACTCTCTCGGGAACCGAGAATGAATTTCTTGGGAAGCACCGCCTATCTCAAGGACGCCCCGCCCATTTCGGGTATGTCTCTCCCCCTACCCATCCCCACCTTGACCCGACCTCTCCAAGTCGTTCTTCAGGTCGAACCGAATTTCCGGACAGACAAACAAACAAACAAAACAAACAAACAGACGAAGCAAATTATATACAGTGGGGTGATAGCTGGCGCCCTTCTACAACACGGCATCGCTAACGTGCCAGCATGGCCGGTGCTGGACAAGGGAATGTCAAAGAACGATATGATGATCGATTCGGCTCAAGGTTGATACCAGGAAAATGAGAGAGGTCATGCGGGCATAAAATTCCCAGGATTCTTCTATTCTATAGGTTGGAAGGAAAGTCTTGTCACTGTTGTGACTTTTTTCTCTTTTTATTTTCTAACTCAATATACAGTGGGAATTAGTCAACAATATACTCGTCATAGTTAGCCACTACAGTGCTCCACCCAATGGACAGGTAAGCATTCCCCTCCTCCCAGAACTGAGAAGGAGGCTGCGAGTAGAGTAAGTCAGCGGCCTTTCGACTGATGTCATCAAAGTTGCTGAAAGTTTTCTTAGCTAAGAAAGCCTTAAGGAGGCGGAGCAGGTAGCAGTCGTAGGGGACTACGTCAGGAGAATATTATGAGCGGGGACTGGTCTTCCAGCCTTGCTCCTCAATTATTTGGTAGGTCTTCATAGCAGGTATGGGGTCTCGTGTGCTACGAACGAGGTGACCCGAAGCAAGTCTCGGTCATTTTTCTCCAACAATTTTCACTCGTTTCGGGAGCTGAGCGACACAAATGGTGGCGGTGACCGTCTGTTCTTATGGGGCAGCTCGTTCAGCAGCACCTCCGTCCCAGGAGCAGCACAGGAGAACCTTTTCGGAATACATGCCCGGTTTGGACTGCTAGAATGGATCTTCTCCTTGAGAGAGACAAACGGTACTGTGTGGGTTGAAATCATAGAGGACCCATCTCTCATCCCCACTAAGCAGTCTCCCGGAAACTCCTTCTGACGAGGGCAGAGAAGGGGAGACTAAGCAAGGGGTACCCGGGTGCACAGCGTGCCATCGGTCAAGGTATGAATGATCCATCAAGCCAGTACTTCTTGGTAGTCAAAGGCTTACAGGCGGTGGACGACTGTCAGTTAGGTACATCCGAGTCTTGTCGCAAGACTGCGGGTGGTAGGCTCTGGATCCCCTTGTCTGCTTCGAGAATGGTGGACTCTTATCTTGGGGCCGTCCCAACCAAGGTTCCCTTGCCTCTTTTCGCGAGGCGCGAACTGAAAGTAAACGATCCTGACGGTAGTAGTGTCCTCCCTCAATGCACTGCTGATGTTAGGGACAGCTGCCGTGGCTCCAGTGCCGAGGCCACTGATAGAAGGTGATGACCCGAAGATACTCCTGTAAAACTGACACACTAATTAAACCCAGGGAAGAGCAGGCGCCCTAACACGCCTCTTGCAGGAAAGCTCCCAGAGTGTCCTACAAGCATAGCATGTTGTCATGTACGAGCATCAAGAATCAAAACTGTAAGCTTTTCAAAAAACACTGACAGGACTTTTCCTTCCAACCTATATAAAGCAGAACCTTGTGTGTCGGTTTGTCGGTGTGTATGTATGTATGTTTGTATGTCTGTCCGTCCGCAAAATGCTTTACGGGTTCGAGCAGGTTAGTGGGAAGATTGGTGCAGATGTATCAATCCAGTGTTTTGATTGTCATAACAGCCTCCGCTATATAAGACAACCATTCGGGTTCGAGCCATTGCACGAGCTGCTCACGTGCAACTGGATGTGTGACGTGTGCTCGTGCGGAGGTGAAAGGGGGGGAAGGGGCGGTCAAGGGGCCATTTCACTCTGCTTCATTCTCCTGCACGTGCTCAAATGGACCCATGCACGTGGGAAGGAATTAGAGGGGAGGGGGTACAGTGGAGGGTAGGGGGGGGGGGCGTGGCGGACGCTCGAGTAGGAGGAAGCAGCAAGAGAGGAGAATACAGAAATGAATAATGAAATAAAGAAAATAATAAAAATGAGAGTACAAAATGCCACTAGCTAAACCGTAAGCTGATCCATAATAAAGTAACAGACTAAGATGTTGCCGGTGATGATACCCACAGCCATAAAAAAACACTCCGAGCCATTGCACAAGCTGCTCGCGGGTAGCTGGACGGCTTGTGAGGGGGCGGGGTGGGAGAGACTGTATGATCTCCCTGTCTCCTTCCCCTAGACCTGCTCAGCCGGACCTGAGATTATGCGGGAGAGGGCGTCTGAGGGAAGACGGGTCGAGTGAAAGGGGTACGGTGAGGAGGTGCGCAGCGAGACCACCACCTCTCCTCCAAGTGTAAGAGTGGAGTCAGCAATCTGCTGGGTTACTCTATTTATCACGATTCGATCAACAGCGCAGTAATAGCAGCTCAGCGAACGAACGGATTCCGTTTCCATTATAGAGTGCGCCTGGCGAAGCCGGGCTGAGCAGAAGGAGGAGAGCTGGGCCGAGCGACTCCACTGGTTGTAGGTAATATTTCAAATGTGATAATACCCTGCACTATGTTAGACAACTATTCGGTGTATTCGAGCCATTGCACGGGGGAAGGGGGTGGGGTCGGTTATGCATGACTGGGAAGCGTAGAGTGTGCCTCAATAAGAGCACACCACCACCCTAGGAAAGCGATAGTTTGGGAAAAGGAAGAACCCACCGGTAGCAGAGTTGCAAATCAGTTCATGTCGTAGTATCGATTTTAGGTAATGTTTGAATGGGATATCCCCCTTCTACATTCAAACTTTTGATTACTGATGAAAACAATAATACGGGACAAGGAAATGTACAACTAAAGTACGTAGCAAAAATATTAGCATCTGCAATCTTTGTGCGACATGATCGAATGGATTGCATGGTAGTAGGGAAGGTGAGTGCTGATCGGTAGCCGTTTCGATACAGGTAATGGAAACGAAATCTGTGCTCCTACTGAGCTACTCATATTGCAAAGAACGACTGTACTTTTATCTATATCCGCAGATCCTGCATGATTGGCCGTTATAGCCCAAACACCACCCCTTCTGCGATTAAGCGTTCACGATCCGGTTGCTCTATCTGTTACGATTCATTCAATTCAGCGCACTATGAGCAGCTCAGTGAAGGAATAAATTCCGTTCCATTATGAAGTGCGCCTGGGAAGGCAGGTCATTCCGGCGAAGCCGGGCTAAAGAGGAGGAGAGCTCGGCGTAAGCCGGGCGATCGGACTGGTTTCTC
>MU942142.1:0-12119 GCA_036418165.1 Cooperia oncophora
ATAATGCCGCAGGGGCTATTTGTTGACGGTTCCATGGAATCTCCCAATCTATAGTTCTTCTTTGTGCCGAAGAAGGAAGGAAACGTAAATTATCAGTCGGGCGCATCATTGGGAATCCCTTCAAGCCACCACTCAGGGGAGGGTCGTACGGACTCGAACAAAATCTCCATCCAATGATGTGCCCTGTTTTTTTGCGTATAATCGATCGAATGGATGAAACAGGACCTGTTCGGCGCTGACTGGTCTTTGTGGGATGCGCTACGCATTGGACTCCTATTCAGAAGTGTAGTGAATGTTGAATGCCTACAGCCCCTACAATGACTTGCTGAGCGGGAGCTGTCAAGCCTCTAGTGTGGCAGCGTTGAATACGCGTCATCCCGTTCAGCAAGTCAAAGACAGCGCCCGCGATGATCCAAGTCGCATCCTTTGGTGTAGAAGATGGCGGAGTTTGCAATCACGGAGAATATCCCACTTTCTCGGCTCGAAAACCCCTGATAAAAGTACGACAGCTTAGCGACGACAAGCTAGCTCCGCCTCCGCAGTCTATCTCCACCTCGATCATTGTTTTGTTATCAAGATTATCAGCGGTGAGAAGTGCCAACCTTATCGAGTATGTCTTTCCATTTTCAGTCCCGTGCATGAGGTCTTATTAGAAGCGTTTTTGACTGTCTCGTTTAGTTTTTCCTCCAGATGCATTCTTTTCACGAGATTTTGTGATTCTTAGTCCTGCAACCTGCAAAAGGCGGTGCGAGCCTGCTTGGTCATCAGTCAGATCGGAGACTTGGGGAATCTTATCAGATGACTCGATCGGTCGCTCACGAGCATCTAGAGGGGCCATATTCACTTATTGTGTCTTACTGAATGTGACATGAACCCTACAATGACCTTCGAGGTGTCATCCGTTATAGAAGTCTCTGATTTTGTGCTCGTGAAAAAAATGGTAGCTCAAATCCGGGCAGGATGAAATGTTGGTTGCAGGCGGAACTCGTGCATAAAATGCGGTAGAAGGGCATCACTTGCCCGTAACTTGATAAAAGTCTCAAGAACGCTTTATTACGGGACGGTGTAGAACCTAAAGGACATTTCTGCTGACAACGTGTTTACTTTATTTCCTTCATGTAAACTGTACACTGTCGCCACGGTTGTTTTACAATACAACGCCACAGTCTTCACTTACGAGGGGAAACAGGGCCTGACGAAGGTGCTACGCACCGAAATATCGCAAGATAAGATATATTTTAAAAAACTTTTGAGACTTTTGCTGTCTTTTGAGTTTTTTGGAATAAATTTTTGGAGTTTCACATTGTTACTACACATTCAGATAAGAAAATTCTGAATAAAATTTGTTTTCAATTTAGTACCCTACACCCTCAATACATTTGCACGGAAAACTAAGTCTTCAGTATCCTCTGAAAAATATTTTCCCTACTTGTTCCCAAAATGTGCGTTGACTGCCTTTTTTCATCGTCAGATAAAACGCTTTCCACAAAGATTTTTCCTGGTTGGAAAAGAAGGCGTAATCACCAGTCATTTTCACACTTTTATATCATTTTGTCAATTTTCTTGCCATTTTCATGTCGCATCAGTCATTTTGGTCATCTTTCTGACTAGAATAGCATTGATGATAAATGAAGTTTTGTATTTATACCCCCAGAGAGTGTTGCTACCTATTTAAATGATTTGAATTCCTTCGTCAGTGCTGAATTACCCCGATACCGAGAACAATTTGAACGGCCCCAGTAAGTGGTCAAACTCCTGGAAAGCGTACTTCTCGAAAACCCCAGATTAGCCGACTCATCTCCCTGGTCCCAATTCTGATAAGGATTGTGTTACCTTCCCTTTCCTTTTACTAAGACTATATACGAGGATATGTTGTTGAATATAGTCCGCCCCTTGCGCATGTTTATCAAGCACGCCAAGAAAGGCCCATTGTCTTCCTTTGACACACACGAGGAAAAAGGATTATACTGACGTAACCTGTAAAAGCTCTGAGGTGTGAGTAGCCTATGGTTCTGGAGAATGAGTGGGGGAGGCTTGTGATAGACTTCCTAAAACTGGGTGTTCAGCTTGTACATCATTCCAGCTTTATTCATAGGAGCAAAAATGGCTGACGAAGTGCACATTGGGAAAATTCACAGGATGTGATGCATAGTTTTTTTGGAGGAATCGTATTATTTGAAAAACACTGCGAAAATTTTCGAGAATTCCGCTTTTATCTGTACAGTAGTCAATAATACATAGGCATACCACCCGAGCGCTATATCCATGCCCGTATTTCAATTAGCCCATTACGCCATACGAGGTCATTTCTTTTTAATGTTCCTCTCTGATATTTTACAACTATAAATAGCTGAAAAGCTCTTGCTTAATTGAAGGACCGCGCATAACATTCGACTTACCGCGCGTCCAACATCTCACGCAATGGAGAGGGCATAACTGTATACCTACGTGAACACGGCGTTGATGCTTTTCGTGGGATATTCTTTTCGATAATTAGATGTTGTCCTAAATTTTACCAGGCAAAGGCATGTTTGCAGTGTTATCTGAGACTTCGTATCCTCTAAAGCGCAGCTGCCAACACAAGGTAAGCCACGGGCAGCTATGAGCCGCCATACTTTGGGATTTGGAGTACAGTAGTATCATGGCGAATACTGGGTGTGTGACGCGGCGGTCGATTGGTAAGCCGTTGCCAGGGGTCTGTCCCAAAAAAATGACTGGAGGTCTTGCTATAACGGTGAGAATTCAAGCCCTGCTGGCTCTCATGCCCAGCCGCCTTCGTACGCATTATCGTTTCCAGGGATCACAACTAATATACAGGGGGCCAAAAAGTCATTTTGCCTCCATGACTTTCAAGGCGCTATAAGTTACACTTTATTGAATTTTTTCGGACATTTTTACTACCATATTAAAGAGCACATTAAATACTATAATGATACTCCGCCACAGCCTTCTGGAGGAGCGCCATCGAGAGATTCGGCCGCGCGAAAGTGAGTGGGTACCGGAGTTGAGCGAGATCGTTGATTTCTCCGCCACTGTAGACCACCCTGTTGAGCTCCCGCCGAGTAATTGAGGGGGTTTAGTTCAGGACCCCGCTTAAATACTCCATCTTTTCCAGGTACTCAACGTTCCTTCGATTAAATGTGTTGTCACCCAATCCTGTAGCAGTACAAAGTTTCCAAGAAGGTACGGGCGACGACATGAAGATGGGATATTCTCCTCGAGTTGCTCGATGTAGCCACCAGCGCACACCCTCAGTCTGGGGCCCACGAAGAAAATATCGGTTCATCCATTCCAGGTACGGCCGGTCCACACCATCAACCCGCGCCTTGGTGAAGATGATGTCCTAGGACCGTAGCGACGTTGCCGGAGCTGCTCGATGTTTGAGGTCTTGCAGATCAAGAGTACTGGTCTCCAGGTAGCTATCCATGGGTGATTCCATTCAAGAAGTTCCGCAGCTGTTTGGAGGCCACGTGAATTCCAAAGGCGTTCTCCACTCAGGCCGCGACTGGAGATGACTTCATATTTTGGTGTACATGAAGGTGAATGGCGGCAGCCGGCTCCTGCTTATAGAGGAAGATCTTGGGTATCTTCCGCCCTGGTACTCATATCCACTTCCTCTGTCTGGGCTGCGAAAACTTCGCTCATATGTGACTCGGCCGGAATGACTTTTTTTTGCCCCCCCCTGTACACTCCTTATCCCTGAGCCAGAGTAGGCGTGGCATTTGAACATGGCACGGAACTGGTTACTCGTGGAATATTCCAGTCTGGGACAACTGTCATCTTGTTCTGTGTTGGACAGAGACACGACAACAGTTGTGTCAAGATGGAAATATTCCACCAGAAGCATAGACACCTTCAGGTTAAGTTGAAGAATGCAGCCCCGCCTACCCGATCTCAGGGATCTCGAGTATATGTATGCAGCGCTGGTAGGTAATTCTCAGAGAGAAATGCGGCCTCTAAAGCCAGTAAGTCTCGAATAATCGCTCACAGGGGAATGCTTGTAGGTCGGTTTGGTCGCACAAAATATGATGAAGATTGGCTAACGCAGCCCCTTCAGACGGGGGCCGACCTCACACTGCTCGGCTACCGTAGCACGTCAGTGCCTATTCTTCTTTGTTAATTGTTCCTGAATCCGTGATGACTCGAGAAATCCCATTGACTTTGTTAAGAGAAGTTCGCAGCATATATATTGTAGCTGCTACAGTAAACATTCTCCAATTCGGAGTGAGTCATCTAGTGAACATTCTTTTCGAGCAATTACTTCAACCCACCATCCACCCCGTTAGCAAACGTAGCAAAAATATTTATCCATCGATTCGGTTTTTTTTTGCTACGTATTCCGATTATGTTGGAATTCTATCAAAATTTGCATTTGGGGGAAATCAAGTGGTTGTACTGCAATCGAGCTGAAAGGAACCATAACTGCGACAGTCAGTTGTAGTCATAAACTGTTATAGTCACAGACAGTTATAGTCGGAGAGAATTATTTTTTGAATATCCTATATATAAGCAGTCGGATACATAACCATCGCACGGCTGACGCCGTGCTCTCCTCCTTCTCTTGAGCTCGGCTTCGCCGAGCTGGCCTGGCTTCGCCAGGCGGCTCCATAATTTTAACGGAACTTTTTCGGTAGTGCGCTGCTCATAAGGCGCTGTAGTGATCGAATCGTAACAGACAGAGCAGAGGCTTAGATAGCCCGCACAACTCAGGCGCTTCTATTTACAGCAGCGGTGTAGTCCGCGCCATGACGTCCATAATACCTAAAACTATGGATAGATACAATGTGTAGTCGGCCAATGGCCGAATGATGACGCGCTCAGTGAATATAGGCGCCGATTTCGTGTTCCCGTTACCGTGCACCGGAATGCCCTACCGGGTTTCGCTTTTCAATTAGCATGCGATCCTATAATAAGATATATTCGGTTTTCTCCTCAAAATTTCCTGAGATTACCTAGTTTCCAAGGCGAACTACACCCCCGCCCCCCTCCCCGCTCGCTCGTCGACAGCTCCGTCGACACTATATAATGGATGAGTTCATTATTCTAGGGCGCTATCAGGGAACGTGATGGCTAAAAGGATAAATATTCCAACACTTGAGCCACTGATACTGTGAGAAGGTATGCGTGATAGAGAGAGGTCAAGTGATAATTGTGGCACCCTTATCCTTTCGTTACTCACTGATAAGATCCTGTCACCACGCGTGGTTACTCATTCAAATGTCCCCTGATCTAACGATAAATTCTATAGAGAATTTGAGTAGTGTAAAAGGGTCATCCAGCAATTCGCTAGTGAACAGCGTTAGCGATATCTGTGTGCGTGTATCAGCGCCCTACACGCATCTCGCTCACACCTCACGTGGCCGTGATCCGATCGGCGCCATCTCCAAACTCTAATAGTCATATTCTGAAATCAATGCACCCTAGCTACTGGGTGCTGTCGGTGCTGTCCGCGTTTATGAGGTGATGGTGTGACGGCTTCACCATTCTAACCTCTCCGTCATCCGCCCCTATCAGCTGCTATCATTCCCTGTCACCCATCAATAATGTTCCTGTCCCACGTCCTATATCATACCTTGGAACCAATGTCCCACTGTTACTGTGTCCCGCACTATGGGCTCGGTCACCCTCCCCTTCTAAGGCCCTTATCGAATCTTATCAGGTGCTATCATCCACATTCTCCTCAAGGCCACCCAAGAAGCTGTTCCCGGAGTCCGCAGCGTATATCACTTCTTTGGTGAACTGTGTGTCCTAATCTTTTCTGCGACGCTCGCTATGAATTTCGTGACAGGCAGACAGACAGAGACGCACACACAGACACACACACTTACAGACATACTTAGCGGATTATATATAGTAGGATCGGCTATGTCCGTGTGTGTGTCTGTGTGTGCGTCTGTCTGTCTGTCACGAAATTCATAGCGAGCGTCGCAGAAAAGATAGGATGACAGTTCCAAGAAGTGATATACATGGCAGGACGAACACTTTTGGTGGGTGACAGGAGGTGATAACACTTGATAAGATTCGATAAGGGGCCTTAGAATGGGAGGGTGACCGAAATCGTAGTGCGAGTTGCAGCAGCTGCGAGGGGCCGTGAAATTTCAAGAAGTTATTATAACCACGGTAGGGCCTGGTGCCTCGACGAAGCTGAAAACAACTGATCGGAAGGATCCGGATAAGGGGACATGTACCGAGGCGGGTTGTACACGCGCAATTCTTAGCTGTCCAGGTTGCAGCGTCGCGTAGGACTTGGATTTCAAGATCTTGGTGATATGGTAAGGGACCCGTGGACATTGGTGTGTGGAAGAAGATTGATAACATCTGATAAGGATTCATAAGGGGCCTTAGATGCGCAGGGTCACCAACTTTGTAGGGCAGGTTGCAGGGTCTGTGGGACCTTGGTTCAAAGAAGTGGTATAGGGGAGGAGGGCGGGAACCCACTGACGGGTGACACTAAGTGACAGCAACTGATAAGGGTTGAAAGCGTCATCATGCGGGAATCCGCAACACCGCTTACTGCCACAATGCGATTGATATGATTTCAGGTATCAGGCTGGGTTCGTACACAAGTTCACGTCCTAGTGCTAATCAATGATTGCCCATGAAGTGGAGCAAGCTGCAACTTCATCACTATGAACATGATTATCTTCCATCAACGCAACCCGAGACACGCGCACCCATGTCAGAAGAGCAAGCCACTGCCGAATGCGGAGTGCCATGTGACAGAAAAAAAGCCGCCGTACAGTGGTGGAGAACGCATTGAGCGGTAGGCAGTGCTGTCGGAGATAGGGGCTCTAGCGGTTACTTGACATTTTCGAGTGTGAGGCGTTATGGACGATTTTTGGTAGCGCGACCGGGACACAACGGGCCCGTGACCGCCGAAGAAAAGAATGGACAAAAGGATAGATTTCAGCGTAAACTTGGGACAACCGTTATATATTCTATCCATAATAAACATCGACTGTCCAGTGCCGTTGCGTCCTGTCTCTTTGACACGAAATTCATCAGGCGGCAGCTCGCCGGGACCGAGTAGCAGCGATATAATGTGGTTCTAACAGAAGCGTGACCTAGGGGTGCGTGGCACGGGAAGCACGTATTGGGGTAATAGGAAGTGGAGGTATCAGTTGATGACCATACGTCATAAAGAGGCGACTGTAGAAGCGGGAACTCTCACCATGAAGTTTCGTCATGGGCGGATGCACAAGCATCCGCCCGGTGTAGGATCTCCAAGGTATCGGGAAAGAACGCTTGATTGGTGCGACTGAACAAGACTGTCCAGCTTGGCTAATAGGATGATCCGACGGGCGACTGTTTGGAAGGGTCTGGTCATGAGATCCGATCACCGCGAGTCCACGCAGGCAGCAAGTCAGGCGAGGTTGGTTCCAGCGATACAGGGGGGCGGGACCGGGGCTGTGAGGGTTCAGCGAAAAGAGGAACATAGGTTGGTGACGAAAAACTGCCAGCAAAAGGGATACGATGTTCAAGCGTTAGCTCGACTACGAAGATTGCATAAGCGCGGCGTCAGGGCTCTCTTTAGATGTGTATTAAATAGGATGATGTCGGAAGTAAACAAGCGCTGTACCATAATGGTGGCTGCATTCATGTGCACGACCGGTGGGGGCGGGGAGTGACTCGGCTGTGTAGCGCGACACTGTCATGCGCTCACCGCCGTCACAGCCGCCGAGTCACACGCCGGCGGCGGCACACTCGCCACCCGCCCCACCCGGTCTGGCAAATGATGAGGACTGTGACAATGTTGCAACGGATCCTCCTGGCGAGTGTGCAACTTGTTAAGCATTGCGACACGAGCTATTTCAACGGTTATTCTTTCTACAGGCATTTTGTATCGAGAAAATGCACTGTGACCGGGTTAGGCGTAATTTGTGCACACTCTACCGCTCGCCTAAACCGAAACAGTCGCCCTGGCGAAGAAAGGCCGGCCCGGCCGTGAAATGAAAAAGAACGGGAGCACCCGGCGGCAACCGGGTGATCCGACTGGTTGTAAATAATATGATCAGGCTCCCAAAACTATTCACTCCACAAAAACTCGAGAACTGAGTTCTTCTCACGAGGTAGAATATCCGTGAGGGTGCCTACACCGCAGTAAGGGGCAGATCCAGGTCGCTGTAGAAAGGTGCTAACCAGGTGGTAAGCACCGAAATATTTGAAAACATACCAGCTGCCTTTAATTTTCTTCAGGCATGACTTTTCTCTCTACCAACTGTGTAGGTTACAAATGCTCAGTTATAGGAATAGTGTTTCTCTGATACTCTCATATCCCTCTGCCGAACGTCAAGACCGGATTCCCGTGGCTCTGAGAAATGCATCCCTTGGAAAATGAATGAGAAGATAAATTGTGGAAAACCTCTGGATAATAATGGAGCTTACTGGCTTCTCAATTCGTCATGCACACACAACATCCGCTATGCAAAAATAAAAAACTAAAATAATTATCAAGATGAAGGGACGATTAGCGACTTTGTACTTCGAGGTTTTTACAAGTACATAAGGTAGATCACAGGGTTAATTGTGAAATGGATAATGTAAATATTACTGACAATGAGAAGAGGTGGCGTTGTGGCAAGGGCTGCCACGTTCAAAAGTCTCGAACAGGGCACATCATCGTTGGGGATTTCCCAACACGGAGGGGGGAGAGAGGCATATTTGGCCCGGGGGAATTTTTTTCGGTAGCTGATCGTTCTTGTTTCACTGACGCTATGAAGGGGAGGGGGTAGTATCTGCTCGGTTGTTGGGAGAAGGGAGGTGGGGGGGGGGGAGTCGCCCTCATCCCCTGAGGGAAACTTGCGGCGTTGGGAAGAATTTTGCTCGTTGACTATTGCTGTTTCACATGTGCTATAACTCCCCCCCCCTCCCCCACCTCCGCTCGAGAGTAAAATTTCATATAACCCCCTGTGGAGATGGGTTTGTCCGGACTCCACCAGAATGCTCAACCAATGATGTGCCCTGGTCTCGAACCGACTCCCGCCCCGGCAAAAGCAAACTTTCTATCTACGTCCTTCTGGATCAGCAGTTTGGTAGCATACTTGTCTAAAGGCAAAATACTGACCTGAATGTTGGTTGGCACCCGCAAGTCATCCTGTGAGCTTAAACGCATTCGAAAAAAATCTAGGATATTGAATAAAATGCGCGACGCGCTTGAATTTGTTTATCGCGAACGTTTGAACTCTTTTCATTCTCAAAAAAATCTTTATGCATTTTCTTTTAAACATACGAGTGTTTAGAGAGGCTTTTTTTGTGAGAGGGTTCAGCGTGATAAAAAAGTCTTTATATGTGGTCCATAAGACTTTTTTCTCTTGAATAGTAAGCACGAAAACTGAGAACAATTATGCACGGCCAGGGCAGATTGCCTGGTTGCTTGTCGAGGCAAGCCGAGCTTCCATTACTGCCGTACAGTTTTCTGACAAAGCTAAATTGGCTCTAGCTAACGAGTGGAACGACGTAGTTTCTCCATCCAAAGATGTTTGAACAAAGTGATTGGACGTTTGGAGAGGCTATTTAGGAAATCCAACCTAATTAGCAGAGCGCCGACTAGTTGCAGCTCTATTACGTCTCGGATTTCGATCGTCAACAACTTCGACCAAATCGGAGGTTTATCTACCCTCAAAAACTTCCTTGGCCACTTCCTCTGCTGACTGAATCCTCTCAAACAGATCCTTTTCTTTCTACACTCACCTTTCATGGTTTTTCATCTTGAGAATCGATACCCCTTTACTGTTACATTCATCTATGAGTGTGAAGTACCGTGTATGGGGTTCATAACTGAAAATTTGTTAACCGTCTATCCAATTTAGCAACTGTTCTGAAAACCTGTTGTATACAAAAGCGCTGATATCTCTCAGCTTCAAAGTAACTTCGGCTAAATCTGTAGAGCTTCGGCTCATGAAAGCTGACACTCCTAAGGTCAAACTGTTTTGTCGGGAAGAAAATGCTATAAGGCATAAGGCACGAAAACTTGGCACTGAAGTTGAAGCATGCAGCCGCGATTAATTACCCAATCTCAGGGATTTCGAGTATATGTATTGGGTAAGCCCATAAGTAATGGCGCTTTCTTTTCCTCACCTCGGATATCGCGCCAAAGAGGAAAGCGTCCGCCAATTTGGGTTGAGCAGTGTTTTGCAGAGATCCTTACCCTATATGGTCTTCTTGCTTTTCTGGAATTTTCTCTTTCCACTAATATTTAAGCGCTCAAACTGGAGTGTCAGGTCGGCGAAATCGAGCATTTTCGACAGCCTCTCCTCATCTTAAAGGATAAAGGATAAAGTCTTCGCCGTTGATCAATCCCTTTGTGGGATGCGGCACGCATTCTACTTCCATTCAGAATCGTAGTGGCTTATTGAATGCGATGTGGCCTATACAATGACTTGCGGTGGCCAGCCGATGTACAAGTCAGTGTTTCCTCCCAGACGAATCTGGTACCAATTCACCGTCCCCGGAGGGTAGAAGGCTTGGTTGGCCTGGGCGGGAGTCGACCCGGGATTCGAACCCGGGACCGCGCGAATGGTGAGCGCCCCACTTGTCACTACACCATCTCCGCCTCTCTACATACATATAAGCGCATTTTCCGAATCAAAGTCCCTGTTTTAGATGCGGATTAATAAATATTATTAATAAAATAAATCTATGAAATCTAAATCTATAAATCTCTCTATCTTACCTCTAATTAAAAAGCTAAAACAGCACAGGCTAAGTTGCTGAGTATATGGTCCAAGAGGTTATGTCCCTTAGGAATGCTTACAATAGTTAAAGTGATTTGAAGATTTTAATTGCGACCTTAAAGGCAAGCATCGAATCTAACGCCCTTTTGTGTCCAATTGGGAGCTTACAAAAACTAAATGTTATCTATCACGGAGAATTTCATGCTTCCAGCCAAAGATCTTGAAGAATTGTAGAAGTCAATAGAATGCTTCCTTATCATAATCAAGCATTACCTACACTTGAATGGAGGAGTTCGAAACTTAGTGGATGTGTTCTGCAGGCAGTCGCTCCCCTGGAGAGCCCCCATGCGATGTTACAAGGTCCAAAATCCAATGTTTTGAACTCGAACGAACTCCAAACTGTCATAAGACGCTTTTTCCTTTGGTCATGTATATCGCAACTTCCCAACCCCTTTTGTAATTTGAGAACAGAAATGAAAGTTCCATTACAATCGAAATAAAATCAAGAAAAATCAAAGAATGTAAAAGTCCGCTTAAAGCGATCTTGTGGAATCGGAACACATTATCTAGTTGAAGGATACGTGTATTGACGAAAACACAACTGGAACCAGCTTCCATTTCTCTGTGCAAAATCTCTGCTAAGCAGAAAAGACGCTTTATTGCTATGGCGACGGCCACCATGGGGGGCTACAATAGCGCGATATGCAGTACTTTTGGATTGCAGCCGAGCGTATTTAAACCCGTCGCCTCACATATCACTAACGACGACATAACGCGATTACGACACCAAAATCCGTCGGACATTTGTGGGCGGGTGGCGCGCTGTGCCATCTGGGTCGGTATGCTGCAGTTTGATAAGGCGCTATAGAGAGACTTTTCTTGGAAAAGGCACTACATAGCGCCTGCTCGGGGGCGCCGAATTCTGTCCTGCTAGTGGTGTGAATCCCACAAGTCTTGGGGGTTTATCGTGCCACATGCCTTTAACTACTATTCTCTCACCTGGTAACAGCTTCTCGAAACACTTTATTCCGTGCTCAAGTAGTTTCTGTTATTCAAAGCTCCTCACTCTTCAGATTTTCAGTCAAAATTTCGATTCATCTCTAGTTTTCTCTATGTAGTAACTTGACCCCCGAAGCCCACTGTTACAAACATATTAATCAGCTAAATTCATTAGGATTAGTTTCCAAAGCACGAATGCAACAACCGTTTTTTATTTTCTTTGGACTGCCTACCACTTAGATGTTTGTCATCTTTCTGATATTGAAGGTTCAAAACTTACGGCGCTCAGCAACCCCCTTGCGATTGCGATGCGCACATGCGATGCGATCAGAGCTATGAAATTCCTTTCAGAAACGGGCACTGAACTATTCATACGCCAAGCTTTGGGAAACAGGACACCTTTTACCCGACTTTCTTCTGCGAGGGCAGATTTGGCTGAAATTATTT
>MU942152.1:0-19527 GCA_036418165.1 Cooperia oncophora
ATCCTTATTTTTCTCTCACGCTCTAAAAGTGCTCTTGACAAAAGTTGGAGACTCTACACTCGCCCCCTTTGGATCCTGAGCCTTCCCATGTGTGAGGTGAATGGTTCAGTGGCTGCATTCTGCATTGGCCACTTCCTCTGGTTTGAAGTGCACGTGAACGGGCTGGAGGGTAGCTATACAAGGATGCGGTCTCCCGACTCCGCTCGAGTGGATGAACGGCCAACCACGCGCCTAACCATAGTCGAACGCGCTGCTTGTCTGTGCTCTCTCACTTACAGTTCTTCTCTACCTCTGGCTGCGTACTCGCTGTAGGATTTTGGTCTCGACGCAAGTGTTGCACATCAAGGATAGTGTCTTCAGGAGCAAGTTCTGCCCCTCAGTTTTGAGAACACAGCAGTGATGAAAGCTTTAATAATCGTGATAAGATTAAAATCCAGTTGTTCCTCAAAGCGAGAGCGTTCACATTCATTCGCATGCTGTCATGGAGATGCACTTGAGTCTCACATTCACTTCACTACTCTTCTTCTATTCCCATAGAATTCCCATCCTCATGGCAATAGCCTTGTCAATGTTTTGGCCCAGCTGTGACACCTTGAAATCCACTATCCATCAAGAGATAATCCTACACATTAGGAATGAGGTCTGTTGTTGTTATGCTTGGGCTGCCAACCCGACATACTGGTCTCCCTCTCTCCCTAGGGTTCTCTGACGTCGTGTTAGTAATCCAGCACCAGTACTGAGAGCTCATCGTTGTTGTTCCCCAACGTTGGCAGCGAAATGTTGCGTGCCTTGAACCCCTTCAACCCTCTTTCTTTTCCAGCCTTTTCTGAAGGTACTTGAGCAACAGTCGATAAGTGTCTCGCAGTTTATAGCAGTTGATATTCTTTCCATTTTGGAAAGATCTCTTCTAAAGATCCTTTTCAAACATATTACACCTAAAGCTTGGAGAGAAATTGGCTCTATCCGGCCACGTAGAGTTGACTAAATGAGATGTTAATGATACCCTTTTTTGCCCTAGGGGTACGCAGCAGAGTGCAACAGCTGCAACAGCTTCAGCAGCTCTTAGCACCCTGCTTCTGCAGATCCTGAGATTTTTGTTAGGTATGCGCTTAACCTTGAGAGGGAATTAAAGTAGTTCAGCTTTCCGACTAGTCCATAGGCGTTCCGCCTTCCTTGTTAAGAAGTTGCGTCCACTGCTTTCGCTTTCACGTGGTTTCACAGGTAACGAAGGGTGGCTGGAGCCTCGCATAAGTGACAGTTCTGACGCCCTCTCGAGTTGCCCTCCCATCGCAAACCAGAGGCTAGAGTTTCTGTCACAAGTTCAGTTTTTCCATAGTTCTCACTGGTGGAGAATTGCTAGGGCTTAGATGGGGCGAAGAGAGGATTACTCAACCAGAGTCAGCGGGATACCGCTCTGCTTCCATAAAACGTGGAGATCGGAGAACTCGAAGAGTGAGGCTGCCAAGTCCTCAGTTAGGGTGTTCTCCAGGATTTTTTTGTTCTTTCTCCTCTAGAGGGTTACTTGGCGACTATACGTACGTACTTACATACTACTGAAAGCCGCTATTCACACATGCAAGCGCGGAGTTCGTTTAATTTTCAGGCGCTGATCCATCCCTTTCAGGGTGCGTCATGCATTCTGCTTTTACTCAGGATCGTGGCTTCCCTCGAGTGCCATTATACCTCACACGGTGGTTTGAGAAGTCACACAGTTCGGCGTCCCTTTTTCGTTCGTTCGGAGACGAATCTGGCACCGGCACGGGAATATTGAACTACTCGGCTCGGTATCGGCAAGAGCCCGTTCAGGATTTCGATTTTCAAACGTGCTCGTGTTAAATGGTGCTACGTCTCACCACACCATTTCCGACCTTGCTAGGTGCCTACGAACGCTCCAAAAAAACCATTGGTGTTTTTCATCACAGCAAAGCACCTCCTTATTTGCGAGGGGTGACGGGGCCCATCAGTAGGCTGGGTCTGGCTCGTCGTTAGCCCAGTCCAAGATTGCAGCAAAGTAATTCCCGACTAGTCAAAGGGAACAGCGCACCCTGCCATGTTGTGTCGGTTGGGTCCCAATGCAGTGGCAGCGCAACCTCCGCACAGGGTACAGCCATCGGGATGTGCGAAATTCGGTGTGATAACGAACGCCCGCCCCGCTTCGAAATGGAAGTCCGGTCACGCCCGCCGCGCCCCTTCAACGGCTTCTTTCGTCGACAGGACGCCAGCGATGAGTATTACAGCGGCGAAAAAAGTTGTCGAGGGGGGGGTGCATATAAAACAAAAAATTAATACGACCCCCCTTTTCCACAAGAAAAAATCAACTATCAAAATAAATTTGTCTTACAAATACGACCCCCCTCCCCAGAGCAAAAGTACGACCCCCATGGGTTTGACACAACGATGCTGTACCCTGACTCCGCATCCAATCTTCGCGGTGACGGGCTACCACGCAAAGTCGGAACGCCGCCTAACCCCGCTTGCAATGCTTCTTCCCCCACCTGGTCCTAATGACATGAATTTCCATCGGAAATGGGGGCAAAGCGTGCCGATCTCAGGTTATCAGATGGGTACAATGAGAGCTGACAAAGTACGCCAGTGGCTGGCGACATTCAGTCCGCCTACGTTGCTGACCACCGCTGTCGGCACGTTCCCTCCTTCAATAAGAATGATGATGGTTTTTCAATGGAATATGAATAAAACACGCTTTTCCGTTTTCAGATCCATTTTGGGGCCTAAATGCATTGTTTTCGCCTCGATAAAGGCACACACGCCTCTAAACAGCTTTGACATCAGCTCCTGAACATCTTTGACTGACTCGTTTCTTTTTCTCAGACAATCTTAAATGCTAATTGGAAATTGTTCGAGATCCGATAATTTGCCTCATTCATGTGCGCTGTTATCGAAAGGCTTCATTCGTACGACATTTGTTTGTCAGGTGTTTCTCCTGATATACAGCCTTACAGCAGATAATGTAACATTTTATAGGGCAGAGAATCAGTACAAAAAGAATTTCGAAGAAGATAAGAAGCCCGTGAATAGGACTCATATTCAAGGTAAAGTCTTCTTTGAATTGAGTTAGTTTCGAATCATTCATGCCCGGAAAAAACCTGATGTGCTTAGTGATGTTCAAGCTGTTTAAAATGCGCCACACATAAAGAGTTGTTCATCGTCATGGAGATAATGTAATGCGTCTCCTGCCCACACAAAGGCTCACCGAGTCCCCCCTTAGCCGCTTTATAATTCAGTACATTTTGAGCGTATTTTTCTGTGCTCTAGAAGGTTTACTCAGGTGAAACTGTTTTTTTTGCCCTATTCTCGGACAGTTTCTTGTTTTCATTCATTTAAAACGGCTCAAGGAGTTCTACCTCCAACCGGAGCAGGCGATCTGACACTGTGCCCCACTGTGCCCTTCTCGCGCGCGCTCGGCTTGGGTATAAGACAATCGTAATACGCAGCGTTTGTGGACTTTGTGGACGTCGCGTACGACATCGCGCCGTAAACGACCGTTTCTAGGTCGCAGGTGGCCACAAGGCCCCATGTATAACCGAAACAGAGCACATCATCGTTGGGGATTCCCCAGGGGGGAGTCGTATTTAGCCTGCAAAATTTTTTTAGTAGGTTCTTCTTGTTTCAGGACGCTTACAACGAGGGGTGAGGGGGGCGTACTCGCTCGTTGTTGGCAGAAGGGTCGTACTGGCCTTCTGGCTTTCTGGGAGAGGTTGTTGACTCTTCGGGTTTTTTTTCTGTTTCGCGTTTGCTAACGCCCCCACTCGACAGCTCCATGAGAAAGGGAACTAGGACGCTATAGGGTGGGGGTCGTTTTGGCCTACTGGCCTGTCTTAAGGGTTTGACTTTTCTGGCTTTTTCCTGTTTCACGCTCGCTCTACAGATCCCCACTCGAAAGCTCGATGAGGAGGAAACTGAGGGGGGGGGGGGGGAGCGCACGGACTCAACTAAAATCCTCAACCAATGATGTGCCGTGGACCAAAATATGCCACAGTCTGTATATCTGGTGGCCTTCTAGACCGAAGCTAACGATGAGCTCACCCAATCATGCAAATGCCGCGCGCGACGGAGCGGCAATTTACGATTGTCTTGACCGTCTCTGGTTCGGCTTAAGGACGGAGCACTTTTTCGTTTGCTTTTATTTACTTCACTTTTCCTTCATTTTATTCGCTTGTTTCTCTAACTAGTTCGTGTTAATATACACGGAGCGTTTATTTTATCTGCTATAAGTAATGGATGCACTTTGAGAATATTCCAAGATCGGCTTTAGATTAATCTCAGCATTACTGACGTAATATTTCCAGCATGATTTGTCAGCTTTCCGAGCTTAATACAGTAGCTCTATTATGATAGGGTTTCGGCGTAAATTGCCTTGGTCAGAGTATGCAAAGTCGAAGCGCATCATCAAATCACCCAGTGAGCATCTTTTACCACAGTAGGAAATTAGACGGTAGGTAATTTACGGAAAAAGAGGTTCCGTAAATTCTGAAGACTGTGCGGTGCCTTCAGATCCAACTGTGCATTCACATGGATAGTGGTCCTTGCCATGTATGAGGCAAATGGACCCACAGCCTTCTTAAGCTGCCATTTTCTCCTGTCAAAGCACGGAACGAGCTGGTAGTAGTGGTCTCCATAGTCTGCCCGCTGCCACACTGGTTAGCCAGCCACTCGCCTAACCGCAGCCAGATGCGCTTCTTGTCCGGAGAGTGGAGACGGCAACCGGGCATCGCTACCCTCCAGGCCGCTCCGGTGATTTTTTTGGGTGGGACACTAGCACGCCACCGCATCTGCGGACCCATTCACCTAGCACATTACAAAAATCGAGATTTATTCTTTTGCTTTTATTTCATTCCCTTGTTTCTTCTACTAGTTCCTGCTACTATACCCGTGCGTTCATTTTATCGTATAGGTCAGAAGTCAGAAGTGTTGGGTGACAAGCCTTGAGAGGACTGAGGAGACCACACTGAGACGTGACTATTAAGTCCAAAGCCTTCAGGCACACTCTGGAGAATGCGATTTATGTTCGAACGTAGTAGCACTCCATCACTTCGGGCTCGGGTAACTGGTACCAGGCTAGCTCTTGTACTAACTATGTAACCCATATCGCATTCAAACGACACTGGGGTTCCGAATAAGAGTACAAAAACGTTAGCCTAATAAGGCGTCTGTATCAATCTCAAGGGCCATTCTGGAATGCATTCTGTATTTCACCATACTTTCACGCCGAATTTCCGTTCCCTAATTGTTTTTTCATTATAATTTCCGAAGCTAATCTTCCCATCTTTGATAGGCGAGAAATAAGAGTAGTATAGGAGGGGTGCTTCCTTTTTTTCCACTGCCGACGCGAGTTCCATTCCCGCACTCAGAATGTCGCAAGGGAACATCACTACTTACCCGTTTGGGTGGCTGCAATTTCTGAAGACATTAGGTTTCCTTTTTGTTAATATGCTTAATATTCTCCGAGCAGGTCGATCATTGGAACCTAACGGACGGAATGAAGCATGTTGGTAGTTTGTGTGCACGAGGAGAATGGGAATGCAAATTTTCGAAAGGAGGTTTGGACAAGAAAAAATTGGCACTGTTTCACGTCCTACTGCTCCAGCCTCCGCAAATCAGCCAGATTTTTTACCGCTTTTTTCAACGCGGCAGATTTGGCCGAAAATTGGCTGGGGAGGGTCGTAAGGAGGGAAGAAATTATGCGTAGGGACATACCTAGCAGACCATTTCCACATGTGTTTATGTGCCCTGCTTCAAGATTTAGCTCTCTAGTCTCAATACTATTTTACTCCAAAGGGTCTGGTAATAGGAATGTATGACACACCACTATACCCGAAAGCGAGGGTATCTGAGGAATTTAGATACTGCTGCAGGACTTTGGGTAACTGCTCCTCTGCTCCAGTCACGCTCACATCAACATGACTACTCCCGCCCACTCGCCGAAGCCTTTCGCTCGAAAATCGAGAAGGCAACACCCACTCCCTCTCCGCCCACACCCACACCGTCCGGGGTCCCCCATATTCAATTGCCCGTGAATCTCGTACTTTCTTATGAACCCCCCCCGCCGAGCTTTCTCCCGCTCATTCTATTACCTGTAATACAATTGGCATTTACCATCGCAATTTCCAGCAGGTTAGCATCCTCGGCAGACAATTAAGCGCCACCATCGCACAGAGCCAGAGGCACCGCTTTCAGACAACACGCATCAGTACTACTGCCCACGACATACCGCACACACCTGCGCGTAGAACTAATCATGGTCCGTCTCTGGTGAATGCACGCGAACTGGGATCACTCTGTATTACGCGTTTCGACCTGGACAGGTGCCTGGCGGAAGAGTTCGTGGTTCGGGTATCACTCCGCTCCTTACGCACTCATTCTCACGTCAGTCAGCTTCAGGTACCTTACACCGCCCGAATTCTTCTCGAAGTTAATAAGAGAGACAATAAGTGCTATTCAGTACTGCAAATTGTTCTGCGAGCCCTATGTGAAATGTTTTTTCATAGCACCGGAAAGAGTCGGAGCTTAACGGCCGAATTTGCTTGGCCTGGAAAAGGAAAACCGAAATCTGATCCCTGGACCGTGTGCTTGGCCACCTGCCTCTGCTGGCTATATAGCGGGAAAACGGCGAAAAACCGAAGTTGAAATGGTCAAAAACTCGAAGAGAGACTTTTCGTTTGAGATTCACAAGAATATTGGACGAGCTTCCCCCGTTAGGCATGCTCCAATAACCACGCTAGGGCTGCACGTATTGTACTCATATCATCAATGCCAGCCCAACAGACGCTTCACATTCAGTCCTTCGCTTCATATCTTACTTTGGCAAATGAGGCAATGCGAGCATCAGGTAAGCACCAGATAAGGTCGTCCATTTGTGGGCGTCCGGGTCGGTACGTTGCGGCTCGATAGGGCCTTATAAGGGCACCATCGTTGGAAAGACGTTGCACAGCTCGTGCTCAGGGGCGCGGAATTTCGTCCTCCCCAAGCGTATTAATCATACTCGTCTTAGGGACTTATCGTGCCAACTGCCTTTAACTCATCCAAATAGACCGTAGTATAAGAGTACCGTCGTCCTAATTGGTTCACGAACCGTGGAGTTGCTCTCGCTTAACGCTTAGGCCAAAGTCCACGTCCTGCACAACCAACCCTTTGGATGCCCCTCCCCCTCCCCAAAGTTATTAGCGCACTATCTCTTTTCCGACAGTTTTCCCCAACTTTTTTTTGCTTTGCGTTGATATCACCACAGACTAGATCAAATGGACCTCGTTCTCATGACGTCGTGTACATATCCAGTAGATTCGCACGTGTTCGTTAGTCTTATATTGAAGTCATCACCGTCAGCAACCAGCCCAGTGGACCAGCATCGATTGCAACACGAGAAGCGGGTTTTGCAAACGCCCTCTCGCAGCTCATTCACGCTAATATACACATCATAAAAATTCTGCAAAAAATGCGCTGAGAACTCCGGTAACTTTTTTGAATTCCTCATTCGTTGAAATTCATCGGCCCTCGAACGGGTAGTGCGTAGCTTGGCTCAGGAGGGGGAGAGGCATTTTGCACTTTGAAGCAGTTTGTTTTGCCGGTCAATGTTGACTAACAGGTCGTTCTTTGGTTCAACTGTAAAATTCTTGTAAAACTGTGAGCCCGTTCAAGGGAGCCAATTCGGTTACAGTATTTCACAGGCCTTCACAATGTGACCTGTAAAAGCTCAGCTGAGTACCATTTGCTGCCCCAAACAAGCCAAACTGCGCCGGGCTTGTTTGTCCACTCGGTAATGAGTCGGTACAGATGTCAGTTTGGTGTTTACAATAAAAGGTTCAATTCCAATCTCGAATGCCCGTGTGGTGTGGGAAATCTTCAGCTCTTGTGGTATCCAATCCTTGAAACGTTACGAGTAATAAGCGGTACATCTTGCCATTGCATCACGTGAACTCTGCCTTCTTAGCTTTCGTTCTTGGCGTAGTTCTTGTAAGTGGTCCACATTGACACGGATGGTTCTCTGGGGCCATATCTAGCCTCCTGTTCAGATAACCATACGTTCGTTCTCCTGGGCGGTCTGGTACCAGACTCGACTGCGTACCGAGACTGTTCTTGTTAGTGCACCAGTCGGATCGCCCGCCTTCGGCGGGCGATCCTCCTTATGCGTGTGAAGTGGGTCCCCGGCCATCCAAACTGAGGGCCAGTCGGATCGCCCGCCTTCGGCGGGCGATCCTCCTTATGCGTGTGAAGTGGGTCCCCGGCCATCCAAAACTTGAGGGGCAGTCGGATCGCCCGCCTTCGGCGGGCGATCCTCCTTATGCGTGTGAAGTGGGTCCCCGGCCATCCAAACTGAGGGCCAGTCGGATCGCCCGCTTTCGCTACAGAAAAATTTTTTTCGCAATTCCAGAACATTACCGTTTCACATTCGGTATATACCCCCCCTAGCGTGGACGGTTGTGAAATTTTCGTAAAGGGGAGGGGTGGAATGCCGGTAGTGGATGAACTGAAGTGGAAGTGTGTGTGTGTTTTGCAGTTGTTGTAGAATGAATAGGCAGGTGATAAAACAAAATTTAATAAATGCCGCACCGGCGCGCATGCTCTTTCGCCTTGTCGGGGTGTGTCTTCACTTATGTTACCCCTCCCCCTCGCCCCCCCCCACCTCTCCATAGAATGCAGCCCACTCGAATCTGTAACAAAATTCGAGTCGATCAACAAGAGCTTGCTTCATTCCAAACACTGCCCTCGCCAAAAAGATCGAATCAAACAACCTTCGACCACAGCTTCTTACTCACGTTTTCGCTGCTCGGGTAGTTCCGGGTTTGAACTTCGAAATTTTTACTTGGTCCCCGCCTACCCAGACAAACGCCCGCCGACTGCAATCTGCCGGGCTCTTTCCAACGCCCAGTATCGGCGTGCTGTTCTCGCTTCTGTTATCTTACCCTGCCCACTTTTTTACTCGAGCCGTTTCCCGCTGCCCGGGGATTAGTTCGCGTCGTCTGGAATTTTGAAAAGATTTGGACGTTAGGTCGTAGGCCCCCGCCCGCCCGAACAAACGTCCCCGCCCTCACTGTCGGCGGTGTGCCCCCACGCCCATTGTGGGTGTAGTCTAACGTGGTGCATAGAGAATGATTTTGTCCCGGGTCCCCGTTATCTTCCGAAGGAATTTTACGAATTTTTGTCGTTGGCATTACTCACTTCGGTGCACGCCCCGTTTATTGTGTGCGAGGCTTGGTTTGTGAACTTTCAATCATGCCTCACGCCCCATCCCAAAGAAGTCTGACGGCTTTTAAGGTGTTTTGTTGACAACTTTCAACAGACACCGCTCAGCTATACATAGGCCCCGCCCATTGTGGGCGGAGCCTATTCTCCTATTGGTCCGTCCGTTCGGCTCGCCAACACGCAAAAGCATACCAAACACACCACACAAAACACACGCACACGACCACAACTTCTGCTTTATATATAGAGATGATTACATGTACAGGCCATAATCGTGTTGGACGACAGCTGGGCTTATGAGCAGCAGAAGAATTCATTGGCGCAAACCAGAAGATGTGTAGGCTGGCGTAATGGCTTTTTCGAAGGGTTCAAATAAATAAAATGGTTGAACACACTTACTGCGCACACTTCGTAAATTCAGCTAAAGTTGAAACATTGAGAATTAAATACTAAATGCAGCGTTACCTACAAGGCAGTTTTCTAATACAGGGAAAGTTCAGCTATGATACTGCATTGTCTCTCAGGAAAATCCATTTTTTTGATGGCGATCACTTTCAAGTCCATGCTCGTCCTTCACCCTCTCACCGAGATAGTTACTATGTTTCAAAAGCGGCACTATGTGAAGGTTGGAAGCATTCAGCCAGGTTTATGGTGCCACTGCTTGATCATATTCCCACTGATTAGCGTAGGAACATTGCTTACGATGCGTCTACCCTCTGAAAGAAAACCTTAAATCAACTGAAATCACTGCATTCCCTAATCGATCATTAGGAATGCGATTTAACCGAGAATGGGCGAGGCAAAGGGCACGAAGTCAAACAGCTCATATGTAGGTTTCTGCTTGAAAGTCTTACTACTGTCAGTAGAAACGCGACGAGTTACCCGACATGGAAGACGTGTTCAGCGCCAAATACGATCCGCCCTCTCAACTTTCTCCTCTCTGCACGCCTCGTCGCCCTAGTAGAGCGTTAGGCGCTTTGTCCCATGTAAACGCGACAAGCCTTGAAGTGTAAAATATTGCTATTCAATCAACGGCATCGCGCATACATGCCTGATCCTGCGATGAGGGAAGTGTGCTCACACACCCAAACCTTGATGGAGTGTGGTCCATCCTGAATCCCATGGCCCAGTCTCCCTTAAAAGATCATTAAGAGGGCACTTCCCCTGCTAGGGAGAATCTCTTCGAACTACACGAACGATTCTAATTCCGCATGATCTACGCTACCTAGGTTCCCAAAGGGTGCGTAGCGGTAAGTAAGAAGGTGTCTCTGCGCAGTTTCCCCCCCCCCACGATGTATGATGTAGCCGGGAGGAGGTCCCCATCGAATCACTTTTCTATTTTCCAATACGATCGAGTATGCCAGACGTGGCAATTGAATAGAACCCTGAGGCACCGACCAAACTACCTGGGGTTCTTTTTCCATGCCGCCTGGCCTTAGAAGACGCCTTCTTTCCAAAAAAGCAATTAGCGACCCTCGCCTCTGGAAGGATGGGCAACTACGACGTCATTGCTGGAGATTTCCCATGCACAGAGGTTCTTAGGTATTCTCCGATCCAAGCCGATAGCTATCCTATGCGTCGTTGATGTTGGAGGGAACGAGACTGCCTCGCTTCACGATGACTAAATTCCCCCAAGCAAATTAAATGAACTGACTCTCTAGATACGGAGAGGCTAGTCAAAGTCGAACAATGCATTTGAGCTAGTCGAGCGAGAGCACTAAGTGGCACCTCCAGCGCCACTCCCCTCTAACACCTTGGATTTTGATTCTAAATCGATATTCTAAAGATTGGTTCTATACAAAAATCTTAGCGTATCTCAAAAATTTCTAAGGGCCCTTACATTGATTCGCTTCAACTTTTCTTTACATTTTTTCTTCATTTTTGCAATTTTATCTTCACATGCTGGCTTTTCCACCATTGCCACTGGGAAAAACCTTTCAGGGCCATGGGCAGCCAGAAAGCAGTCCATTACTGCTTATTCCACACCTTGAATCATTCTCGTCCCCATAGGATGTTTTTACTGAAAAAATCGATTAAGTGGCTCTGAGGTTTGTCCTCTCAGGCGTAATCCTTTCGCCCTTGAATTATCTCGAGGAGTTCGGTCTATGCAGCTCTTATTTTTTTACATTTCACAGATACTTCCTTGAAAATCCTCCTATTTATCAAAAGTTCTTTTGATAATCTCCACGTTCGTCCTTTGTGGAAACCTCCACACGAAGTGCGCCCTAGTAACCAGGGCAGTAACCAGGGCATGTTGAGAGAGAACTTGTTGAAATAGGAACCCCTTTGAAGTCTCCTAACATCCCCCTCTGGTACGACTGCTCCTCTCTACCCTCATCTCCTAACACTTTCCGGAAGTCCCGTGGAGGATGAAAAACTCAGAAAAAGTCAACAACCGAAAGCATTTTTTCTCAGAAGGCAAATACGACCCCCTCCCTCTCTCCAGCAGCAAAATACGACCCTTTCCCCCATCCCTTACTAGGGACCCCCAACGTACGCCGTGCCGTGTGATAAAATGAAGATTCCCTAAGAATCATACTCAGCTGAAGTGGAAAGGACCGACATTCTGTGTTTTTTTTATTGAATTATTTAGTTAACTGGTGCGTCAAGCTGTAAAAATAAGGCAGTGGTGAGAGTGCTCTATCTTTCTGGGTTATCTTTAGAGAGACTTCCAAGGAAATCCGGCTTCATTCTTTTTTGGTTAGCCTCTTTTTTGATTGGCACGTGATGAGAAAAACCCGCGCTCAACTTTTTCTCAGTCTTTGTGTGACCAGAACTAATTAGTGGCTTCTTTGAGAACCTCAGTGTCGAGAATAATATTCTATTTTTATAGGGTGGTCAATAATTACGGTAACAAGTTCATGTAATCATGAAAAACCTATCAAGCTAAAAGGGAATATGAAGGCAACAAAAATATCTTCATCAAAGCGTAAGGAACAGAAAACAATGTTACTTCTCGAAATGGTCGTCGTCCATTAAAGAGATACTCTCAGAAAAAAGTGAATTCTTCCATTTCCCTCTTTCTGTACTCTTCATATCCCAGAAATAGGGAGGGTGTGGCTGAGTGCTGCATTTGCACATGGCGTAGGATGGGATATTTCCATATGAGACAACTGTCATCCTGTCTTCTGTTTTACAAAGATATAGAAACGATTCCTGCCAAAATGTAAGTATCCCACAAGCGCTGCCGCCGCAACTCTCCAAAGAAGCATGCAGCTACGCCCACTTCATCTACGGGATATAGAGCGAAGATAGGCGAGATCAAATATACTGCAAGCTTTCCGTAGGACGTTCAACTGGTTGACATTTCGATGACCCTAGCAATAAGAGCAGACCCCAGACCCTAACACGCGCTATACGGGTGTAGCCCCGTGTTTCAAGTCGGAGGAATATAGTGGCCAGTTCATAATCTCGACGTGTTTCAAGGGTTCTGTTGACGTACGTTTTTGCCTCTTGACTCCGCTGGTGGGGCGCTTCATCCTTCTGAAGTAACTGAAAGGTCCAGCGAATCTTCCGGAGGCCCTCTGGTGAAAGGCATCTGCCGGGTTTCGAGACCGAAATCGTTGTTGCTGGCAATGATTAGGGTACCTTGAACTGTGATGTGCTGCCCGTGAGGGCCATCTCTGAACCAGGGAACGGACGCTACTGATGCCAAACTTTTTTAGGCTCCGCAATGATAATTGAAACATGCTTTCTTGACGCTCTGAACCACTTTAGAAGATGTTATTATTGTGATAACTGCCGCTCAGCGCCGCGCTCAAGGAAGTAACGCAGGACGAATGTTGAGGTATGGTCAGGAGTTAGATCGAAGACGGGACTCGAACCCGTACCTCGGGCCTACCGGGCGGGTCCGCTCCATTACGCGTAGAGAAGCCAGTTCCTGTCCCTGTTCGGGTCTGATTTCTACTCATAACTCAGCATTCTTGTGATAGCTCCACCAACCTTAGTTCGTATCACAATAGGACACTTCGGCGACGCTTTTGGGAATAATCTATCCATGGCGTGACGACCGGGCCAAGTTACGCCTATAACGAGTCGAACTAACGATATAAGTACTTGTAGCGTACATGATGTGCTTCTGCTGCTTCAATTTACAGATTGCACACGTCACGTACTTGCTACTGCGATTGATGTATCCTTTCTGGTGAATAAGGCGCATATCAGTGATGTACTGCAACACTTTAGCTTCAAACCAAACAAAGACGTTTATATCCCTACTTCAAAATTCCCAGCAGACGCTTTTCTATTTGCTATCTGATCCACTTTATGATCACACATCCAGTAAAAGGCGACAAAAATCAAGCAGAATACAGCTAAAATATTCAAAAAAAAAAAGTCAGGAAAGCTGCTGCTCGTGCCTGCCGCAAAATATTTTCGGCAAACGCGTTCTGTCGCGTGGACTCACGCACGAAATGGCCGGCCTCAGTATCCCCGAATGTAGAGTAATTATCATGGTTACCCCACTTGCAAAAGTAAAAAGCTCGATCACGATTATGGTAGCTTCAATCTCTTTACGTTTGCCAAACCGCAATGAGCACAGAGTGTTGCAACCAGCCATGTTTTCAGACACCAACTATCGTCCGACACGACTGCCACGTGAATTAAATCATGGAGTCAGTCTTACGCAGTTCCCTAACTCATATTGACACGGCAGTATGGGACACGAAGAATAAACGTCCCCCACCGAGACGACTAAGGATCAATACATCCTGGCAGGAGAAAAGCCATTCTGCACCCTCGGCGCGCGACTGCATTAGCGTTTCCCTCGACAGAAAGTGCCGCTATTAAGGGCCCCTAACCATCGAGCCAACACATACAACTTTAAACGCCACCCAAACGCCCGCCACTCCGCTACCGCACCCAGAAACGACGCACCGTTCCTAGAACGCTCGTATCTCATAGTCATTTCTAAGCGCAAATTAATCGAAGGCGAAGGGATTGGTATGAAGCACTTACGTGATTCTGTATCGCGTACATGGGTAACATATGCAGCCAATATCTTCGGTACGTGTTGGCTGAGATAGCCTACGGGCGAACCATCGTCCGAAATCGATTTATCGAGTCGCCTGGAGAAGGGGGCTTTTTCTTCGCTCGCAGAATTCTTGCACGCGTTCTCACTTAACGCGTTCTTTCGCCATTTCCCCACTAATACAGCGCATCTAAGCTAGGAATTTTAGCGCTATTTAGGAAAACATCCGTGCCAGCCTGGCACTTTGAGGGCCTCGATAACAGGTGTTGTCGCGCGCCAGGGCAACCATAATGGTCCGGGGATTTTAGCTCCCTCTCCCCTTTTTTTCTTTTTTTGCTTCTTTTTTCGCGGAAACCGACTCCCTTTTCTGGGGGTTGGTTACGACTCTCCACTCCCCCCCCGGCCCTGACCCCTGTCCCCCTCATCAGAATCGTTCGCCGTCGAGCGGGGGGAGGGTTACTAGCATGAAACAGAAAATCTGACGTAAAAGACCAACCACCACTCTCTAGAAGGCAAAAAGTAAATACGACGCACCACCGCTCCCCAACGATGAGAGCAAGTCGACCCCCGCCCCTTCCAACTCCGTGAAGCGAGAAACCACAACTATCAACTAAATATTTTGCTCCTGCCCAAATACGGCCCCCTGCTCTCCCTTGACCGATAGCGCCCCTATTGGGATTCCCAACGACGATGATGCCCTTGCGCCGCGCGGCAAGCACCATAGGCAGAGTGAAACGAACTTGCCCCAGGAGGTCCTGCAACCTGCGACCCAGCCAAATTCGTGCACAATCGCTGAGTATTGAGCCGACCAGACTAAACCTTTTACAAGCAAGGGATTTCTTTCTCTTCGGTCAACAGAGAGAAATGCTTTATCGTTCTCATTAGTTGCATTGTTGCAGACACCGTCGTCGACAACGTACTGCTCGCAATAAATTATGAGTCTCTACCTAGCTCCGGAACTCTATATTGAGGCATTGGCACGATAAACCCCTAAGACGACTTAGGGATCAATACTCCGGGATAGAATTCCGCGACCCTGGGCAGGCGCTGCATAGCGGTTTCCCCGAGGAAGGTGCCCTTATAAGGGCCCTATCAAGCCACAACTTTACGTCCCAAACGCCCGCCCGCCCACAAATGGACGACCGTTCCTGACGCTCGTATATTCATCATCTAAACCAAATTAATATGAGCGAAGGAATTGGTATGAAGCGCCGTGACACATGTATGCATGCATGAGTGAGTAGACATATGCAGCCGTAGCTTCGGTAGCGATGACTGTAAGATGCCTACGGGAAACTCGTCCGAAATCGATTTACAAGTCATGACGGAGCTTTTTTCGAAGGAATTGACAGCTTATCACTCCGTTCTTTCGCCACTTTCCCACTATTACAGCCCGCCCTACTAGCATTTTGGCTTAAGTAGGAAACCAATCTGCCTATGCCCTTTGCAGGCCCGGATACAAGCTCAACTTGTCGCCGCAGCGCGGCACATATTGGTCGGCGGATTTTAGTCGAAGTCGGACGACTCCCTTTTCCTGCTTTTCCTTCTCTGGGCGGGGCGGGGGTGCGTTGGTACGACTCTCTCCCCCCTCTCCGGCCCTCTGTCCCTCCATCACTCGAATCGAGCCGTCGAGCGGGAGGGGGCAGCGGGGGTAATCCTACGCACTGAACAGAAAAAATCACGAAAAGCCAAAACCCCACTTCATAGAGGCCAAAAGGTAAATCGACCCCCCCCGCCCACTCTCCCAACACATGCAGAGCAAGTACGACCCCCACCCTAAACAACTCGTTGAAGCGAGAAAACCACAGCTATCAAAGTAGTTTTTTGCTCTCCCAATACGACCCCCTCTCGCTGACAAAATATGCACCCCCTTTTGGCAGTGCCCAACAACGATTGCTCCCTGCTCCCGCGGCAAGCAACTATGAGAGTGAACGACTGACCATAGAGTTGCCCGACCTGCACAAAGTGCAGCTGATCACTGAGATTGCGGCACCAGACACTTGTTTACAAGCCAAGGGATTTCATTTCCTTCGTAACAACGGGAAGTGATTTTGGTTCTCATTAGTAATAATAACCTGAGAACTCACTAGTATTTACCCCTTTTTATTACCTATTTTTGTACGAAGAACTGCTTTCTTTCCGTGAGTGGACTGTTTTTCATAGAAGCTCATCGGCTAATGAGTTCCATCAAATAGGTATGGATGAGGGCTAATAGGCGTGAGATAAAGACGGTCTAAATATTCATCTGTGATTTGTCATATGCCTCTTTTTCCCCAGAAGAGAACATCCGTGCTCTTTTCAGCCTTGCCTGACATTCACTCATTAGATCCTCGATGGCATTATGTGTTACCTAGGTAGCTAAACGCGAAATTGTTCCGGCTCGTTAGGATGTCCCCTTTATTACCCTGTTCTGGGCCATGGAAATGGCTAGAGATGCGTGAAGCTCTCACACATATAACTGCATTCATTTATCACTGTCTCTACTCGTTTTCCTCGTTTTTTTCGATCAATAATCCTCATTTCGTCCACTCAAGCAAGTGGTAATGTAGGTTTGGCCCATGAGTAATGCCCGTAAATAATGGCGTTTCTTACAACTCACGATTGGGCGTGGAAAAGGGAAATGTCTTGAGAGGGGGATTTTCTTGTTTTATAGAGTTATATGCTCTACAGGAAAGAACATTTAATTCCCATGCTGACTAAATTCTTCCCTGCACAGGCCGAATACGACCCTCTCCTGCGACGAGATACAACCTCCCCTGTCCTTGGGGCTCCCCAAAATACAGTGCGCCGTGCTTGTTTCTTGGTCGCGCTTCTCACAAGAGGGCTTCTTCTTCTTCTTCTTCAGCACCTTCATTTCTTTTCTCTTTGTTTCTGCCACGGGCTTTTCAGGTGAACTTATTCGGTCAGCGTATCAACCCGTTCATTTGGGGCCTTGACTGGTTCATAGTTTTAGAATTGCACACAAAGAATAGACCCTCTGTTTCACTACCACAGTGTAACGTAGAGCTCAGTTACATTCATGATCCGCGCAGAGGACTGGACGGGACAGGGTGTGGATCGGCGCGCTGCGAGGGCGGCGTTTTCCACCAATGATATCGTCTTGCACCCGCTACAATTGGCAGGAAAAACTTATCTGGCTGCGCTCCACCATAGTACATTACCACAGTAAAGTTCATAGCGTTTCCCCACTGGTTGAGCGAATTCACGTGCTAATGTAGGGCTCGCTTACTAATCTGTTACTATACTACAGTTGCTAATGTCGCAACCAGTCGGGGCGGTTTCCTGAGGGTCGGAATGAGCCCATCCGCGGTGTCTCCAACATTGGTCGTTCTCTTCTTGAATCGATCGCTAACCGATCACCACCGGTAGAGTAAGGCAGCTGGAGGAGGGCTCCTTCTTCCACCCCCCCCCCTGCCACTGACCCGAGTGATTGTGACGTCATCAACTGTACCTGACTTGGCTCTGGATACACTGCACTGATGGATCACAAGCTGGGCTCATTTTTTAACTTCTGTGTATTTTTGCGTGCTCTTGAGGGAAGGCAGAAGTGCTAGAGGGATAAGACGTTCGGTTCTGAAGCTCTGAGCTACATAAAGGTCTCTGAAGACGACAAAATGATCGAAACGTTGGTCGAATAAAGTTTCCACCTGAAAAACCTCGTGGCAGAAGTACAAAAACAAGACATTATTAAACCTATGCTCTCCTAAAGAGAATGTGGCAGGACCTAAATTGACAAGGCGGCGAGCAGGGTTCTGAGTAGGCCTACGACCGTGAAAATCGGACGGCCCCTCAGTCCCGGCAAGTTTGCCACGCAAAGACGCCTTTAGGCAACGTTCAGACTTCGCGACGGAGCGCTTCGGTCGCGCATTTCGACGATCGATGCGCATGCTTTCGTCTGCATCGATCGCGTCGAACGCGCAACAATGCCGTCGCGAAGTCTGAACGCTGCCTTATAGCGCCTAACCAAGGTGCAACATGTCAAACCAGACGCCCACCGCAACCGCCCGCCCACATGTGGCTGCATAGTCGCATCGACACTGGTATTCTTATCGCTTCAATTATGATGTACAATCCACATAAAGCTTGGCTGCGTGGCTTTATGAAGACATGCGCGTAGCCGTGTCTATCGAAGCGGTTGTTGGCACGATGCCAACGGGAAACTCGTCCAAAAATGCTCGTCCAATGCCGTGCAGAACAGAGGTTTTTGCGCGAGTTTTTGACCGTTTGATTTCGCTTTTTCGTCGTTTCGCCACTAATATACCATCCCTGCTACTATTCTAAGCAAGTATCCAATTGTCGTGCCTTTCTCTGAACCTCGCAAAACTCTTGACACTGGATTGCAGTGATATAAGCAGTAACAGAAATAATCCAACATAAATGCCATGCGCTCTCTAGGAAACAATGGCGCATTCCTCCGAAAGTTCATCGTTGCACGCAAATCTGAGCGAGAAAAAAAACGCCACTACATATGGACCAACTGAAGTTAGTAAGTGACTGGGAAGCATGCAAAGTCGTCCATCACTGCTAGAAAAAGTCTTCCTTGTTGAGGGTTCTGGGAAAGTCCGTTGTCATTAATTTCAACGATTTCCACAATATCTCTTGAAATAGCGAATTTTCAGAACGATGGCCGTTTTCAAGAAATTGAAAAAGAGTAAGGAGAAAGGAGCACCGCTGCCCGAACCAGAGCCAGTCAAGCAACTTGACAAGCGTGTAGGAATGGAAAACTATAGGTAAGTTTAAGTACACTTTAAATTTGGTAAATCAAAATATCAAAATGGGGCGAAATCTGTGGTCTCAAGTGGTGCTGTTTATCACGCGCACGGCCCCGGGTTCAGATCCCGGTGGAGCTTTATTTCGCCAACGCATCACTTGATAGGATTTGCTTGCTCCCACGCCTATTTCCTGGCCGAGCTCTCTTGACCTATTTAGCCGCCAAGTAAACCCCGTGAGAGTACAACGCTCAGAGTAATCTTACCAGCACAAAGATCACCTCCTACAACTTAACACTTAGGGGCTATTTTTGGATTGGTGAGAAGAGCACGTTGCTAGGGAAGGCGACTCGAGAAATAACGGCGTTCAAAATGTGCAAAGGCATACGTAGAAATAAGAATTTCGCTTTGGCAACCTCTTTCTCACGCATTCGCCTTGCATTCTACTTCCATTCGTGGCGGGATGTAGGATACGCTTTGCCCAAGAAAGTTAGTTAGCAGTGCTGGCCGGGTATGGAGCGTTACATTCCCGAGTAGCTAATGCATCCAAATAAGCATCGCAAACGAGGTTACGTGGGCAATAATCGCGCCAGGACCCAATCCCCTTAACGTGGTGGTGTTGCGCTGCGTCCACATTGTCGACTCTCTCTG
>MU942158.1:0-10701 GCA_036418165.1 Cooperia oncophora
TTGGGCAAAAAGTAGTAGATTTTCGGGGGATCGGAAAAAGCAGTTGGGAAGCTAGGAAAATGTAGGAAAGTGGCAGGTAGGTGGGAAGGGGTCGTACCGAGAGGGGGTCGTATCGAGACAGTCGGTCAGAGCGCGGGTCGAGCTGACACCACCAATTCACACATCACGATGCTGTACCCTGCTTGTTACAGCAACTTCTCAAAAAATGCGGACACTTCTTTTTGTAAAATGGAATTTGAGGTGATGAGGGTGCTACGCGCTCACTCACTTATTCCATGTCATGTTTGTTTGTCTGCTTCCTGTATGTTTCCTCTCAAATAACGGGAAAGTGGACGAGTCAAAGAACGTTAAAGGCAGTTGGCACGATAAGTCCCTAAGACGAGTAGGATTGATACGCCTGGCAGGACGGAATTCCGCGCCCCTGAGCAGGCGCTGCGTAGCGCCTTTCCCAAGGAAGGTACCCTTATAAGGCCCTATCAAGCTGCAACATACCGACCCACAAATGGACGACCTTACCTGATGCTCATATTGCTTCATTTGTGAATTGCAGTATGAACCGAAGGGATTGGCATAAAGCGGGTGTGGTATATGAGTAAATATGTGCAGCCGTATCTATCGAAGAGGTTAATGACAAGGAAACTCGTCCGAAATTGCTTTTCGAGTCATTAAGAGCGAAGGCTTTTCTTTGCAGGTTTTTGACCGTTTCACTTCGTTTTTTCGCCATTTTCCCTTTATATAGCACCCTGCTAGCATTTTAGGCCGAGTACCAAATTATCGTGGTATATGCCTTTGAAGTGGACGAGATACTCAGTATAAGACGTGAGGCAAGACAGGCATGAGGCGATATGGCTGCATCCATGCAAGACCACATAGCTTTTGTAGCACCGGAGTTACTTTGCCCATTCAAAGTCCCCTCGCTTTAGGCTCAAATAAGGGTTCTGTTCTAACCTCTTGGTTCACAATCGTTCTCATAATCGTTTCTTCGCAGCTTTCAGCCTTTCCAGCTTGGCATGGCTCTACGAAAATTGATAAAAGTAGGCGATTAGTCGGCAGGACTATGCGAAATGCCCCTCTCCGTAAACTTCTCTAGTTGGATAAAAAGCATTAAAGCTGCGAACAAAGCAATTTGCTGCGTGAGAGTAATAATGTTGGACTCAGACCCTTACTAATTCTGGTATTTGATTTAGCATTTGGATTTAGTATGATAATAACGAAATTATTTTAGCATTTAATGACCCTAGCCATTAACAGGGCCCATTGTGCAGAGCTAAAAGTATAATAATAATAATAATGGAGACCTACCCTAGTTTGAAAAGAGAAGGAGTTTTTGGGTTGGTTGACAACGAAAAACGACCGCGATTTGACAGTGACTCTCTTGCGCGAAATGGGAGCAGACAACCTACCAAATCCTTTGAGATAAGCTCGAAAAGACACACTGTAATAAATAGATTGCTGTAACCACTGAAACTGACGCTTATGTGCTTTGTCCGCGATCAGGTATAGAAGTTTTAAATATGGTGTCAGGAGGGTGGTGTTGTCCGCGAGGAAAAACCCTGTACCGGTTTTGCGGCTAAAAGTCGTAAGGGACGCATAACGCAGTATAGGTTCAATGGCGCCTCTTTTTCCAGTGACCCCGAATCCAGACTCCGCCTTCAAAGCCCGTTTTTTTAGTGAAAACGAAGCTGCAGGACGAAAAAACATGAAAATCGTCACTTGTACGGTCGTAGAGTTCTTATCGGGGAATCAGCTGTGCGGATGAAAGGCGCAGTGCTGGAAATGGAGTTCATTGGGCACGTACAAACTGGGATCGGAATGGGATTCTATCTAGGGCAGGTGGCGAGTTTTTTTTTCTGCCTTTCTCTTAACTATCGATTACTCAGAACCTTGTCGTCTATATGAAAACCCCTGATCCATATCTGTCATGGCGAATGATCGCGAGTTTTGCCTTTTAGTGATTTATCGAGTCAACTGTCTAAGGACACTAGCTGGTCTGCCCTACCGGGCCTCGGCTCTCCCGATCTACGCCTTGTTTGTTGGACGAACATAGGGTGCTGCTACCACACTTGTCTTCTGGAGGTTAAATCCTGAATCACTCCCACCCACCCCATCCATGCCTTCCCCGATTCCTCTGGAGTCGGCATATTGGTGCCGCTAATTGTCTGGGAGAAGAAAAACACTGACTCGCACACCCGCAAAATGATATGATTGAAAATGAAGTCCTTGTGTGGATCGGAGAGTATTCAAAAGCCACTATGACCTTGTATAAAAGTAGACAGCGCGGCGTATCTTGAAAAGAGACGTTGTCCCTCTGTCGCGAAAGCTTCCCTTATTGCCACTCTGTCACGCCTTCTCCTTTGACTTTCACCTGCCTTTTATGATTGGAGCTTTCCACAATTCCCTCTGAATATTTCAAGTCCTAAAGAAAACAAGAAGAGAGCGGCTGGTTTGATTTTGCCTTCTCTTGCACAAAAAGTGCTGACTGCACCACTCATTTGATAAGCATACACCTACGTAACGCCATATGTATGTAGGAAATGCTGATTTGACGGCGGCGCAGTTATCTGTATGTTTTTCCTCACAAAAGAAACATAGTGGGGAAATGGAAGCGGAGCAGCTGGTATTGGGAGGTTGAAAAATCGTGGAAGTCATCAACAGCTGTGTTTAGCAGAATATAGCGTGCTGATCGGCAAAATTTTACTGTAGAACAAGGTACAGCACGAGAATGACGGTGCCAATATAACCCCCTATAGTCTTCCCAACTTCCTATTATATTTCCAGAAATTCCATCGGTACTCCCCAAAAAATTTGGTGTCGAGCATGGGACGCGGGAGTTCTCTTCAACCAATCAGCAGAAACAATGGGCCTCTGTACAGCAGCAAATTAAGGAAATATATTATGCGAGCGCAAGGAAATAGCAAAACTTGGAAAATTCCTCCCGCGACTCAGAAAGTTCTCTCTCCGACGTCCTCCCTGCCACGTACGACATACCCCGCGTCAAACCTTGTACCTTTCCTCTCCCCACCTACTCCTCCTCATTCGATAACCTAGCAAGCATGCATGTTGCAATCAAGCTCACAGCGCTTCACTTGCGCTTGACAACAAACATATCCCACCCAAGAAGAGATTTGGTGGGGAACCAAACTGAGAAAGAGGGAGCCTCTACTCCCCAATTGAGGTTTTTTTGATTATGATTTTCGGATTTCTGCTCAATGTTTTATGATTTCTTACGATTTTCTTACGATTTTTCAAAGGAAAATCGTCAATATAAAAGCGTCCGGAACTCCATAGAAGTTTTGCGAAAATCTGTTTCAGATAAGCTTCTGTGAATCGTGCCACTTCCTCCGAAAATATAAGAAGCACACTTCGCAGGCCATATGTTCTCGCGTTGCCAGTAGTATGTTCCCATAGAAGAGCGGCTGGCCTCTCTTATTCCGGAATTCCTTCTAGCGGTTTGATTCCTTGGCATTCAAGCTAGGAATTCTAGGGAGTTTTGAACTCAGTTCACTTAGTTTTCATTGGATCAGGATTCCGCTAAGGTAAGGTACCATTGAGGGCGCAATTCGGCCCAGGTGGGGTGCAAAATTGGTTTAAAGGCAGTTCCGCGCTCAAGTGGTTCGCAACATGCCTCCCTGCATTTGGCGTCGTTGTCCGCATTCGCAGAGAATATACCACTTTTGCCACTCGAAACGACGAGATTGAAGCCAGAGACGCGTGATTATTGCAATTGCAACCACGACCACTTTCTGCAAGACAACGGCTTACAAATGGAGTTGCATGTGTACATTCAGCGTTCGGCCTAGAGCGTCTGTAGGGTTGCTTTTGCCGAAACTGGTCGCACGTCGAATTCGCGATTGGGCTTTGCCGACGTCCGACTAATTTGTTCACGATGCCAGCCCTACTGTCAAAGGGATCTCTGTTCAGTGTTCCCAAGGTTTTTTCGCCTATTTCTCTAATGGGAAGTTGTTATGAGCTTCTGGTTCATGACTGAGCATCTACTAGTAACACTTGATCGCGGGAACTTTCTTTAAATAGAGAACCCCCAACATTTCGTAGATTCACGAGTCCACAGGAGCTTACAATATGTTCCCCACCCCCTGAGCTTCTTGGTATACAGGGCAAGGGGGAAAAAAAACAGCTCCACTTCGACCGCCCCGAGTCGCATATGCAGAAAGTTTTTGCAGCCCAGAGAGAAGATGTGGATACGAGTACCAGGGCGGAAGATACCCAAGATGTTCCTCGATAAGCAGGAGCTGGCTCTCGCCCATCACCTTCATGTACACAAATATGAAGTCATCTCCAGTCGCAGCCTGACTGGAGAAGACCTTTGGAATTCATGTCACCTCCAAACAGCTGCGAAACTTCTAGTATGGAGTCACCCATGGGTAGCTACCTGGAGACCAGTACTCTCAATCTGGAAGACCTCCAACATCGAGCAGCTCCGACAACGTCGCTACGGTCTAGGACATCATCTTCACCGCAGTCGTCAAGGAGCGGGTTGATGGTATGGACCGGAGGTACCCATAAAAAATGGAAGACCAATATTTTCTTCGTGGACCCCGGACTGAAGGTGAGCGCTGGCGGTTACATCGAGCAACTCGAGAAGAATATCCTCCCCACATGTCGCCGCCCCTACCTTCTTGGAAACTTTGTACTGCTACAGCATTGGGTGCCACCACGTGGAATCGAAGGGCGTTGGAGAAACTCTCGCCTACTTGGAATGGAAGGGGGCTGAGTACCTAAAGAAGATGGAATATCAAGTAGGTCACCTGACCTGAATCCCCTCAATTACCCGGTTCGGGCGGAGTTCAATAGGGTGGTCTACGGTGGCGGAGAAATCGACTATCTCGCTGACCTCAGGCACCACATCGCGGTCGCGTGCCAGAATCTCTCGATGGCGCGTCCAGAAGGCTGTGGCGGAGTTTTATAATAGTATTTAATATGCTCTTCAATATGGTGGTAGAAATGTCCGATTAGAATTTATAAAGTGTAACTTATAGCGCCACGAAAGTCAATGAAGAAAAGTGACTTTTTTTGGCCCCGCTGTCCACACATGAACGAATAACGAGTGAAGCAGCGCGATGTTATCCTTTCCCACTGGGTGCACCTACGCTGAACTTGTAAAAGGTGTACTGGAATACGCACGGGTAGACAGGTCGTATCCGCGTGTGGAAGAGGACAGGGAAGAGATAGTCTCAAGGATTCTTTCTTATACTTGTTATACCCCCTAGGGTAAAGGCTCGCATACGGATGGTTCGTAGCCGCTTCTGTTGAGCGCACGGAATGGATCTTTGCGTGCAGACTAAGGAACACAGCCACAGAGCGTCTCAGCTGACAAAAACGCGCCACGAATGTACCCGAAGCCTAATTCATCGACCATAATTTCATAGTCCGTGAGATGGGGAGGAGATCCATCAACCGTGTAACAGCTCTCGGGAGTGGCTTCAGAAAGATCGAACGTGTCTGAGGAGGATCTGTTTGAGAAAGTTCCGCTTCCATCTTTGTAACACAAATCTACAATGGAACATATGTTCCATCCGCTATTATTGAACATTTCTGTGTAAGTTATGTTTTGAAATGTTTCAAATGCAGGAGCCCTTGATGCAGTTTCACGCAACGAGAAGTGGGCTGCGGCGCTCAGAAATGAAAGTGAATATATAAACTAGTCCACCAGCGACGAACAAGGCGAACGAAACAGCTGAAAAACCCGATAAACAAAGCTCTCATTGACGCAGGCGATTTCAGATAATGTACAAAACCAGAAGGGGGAAGAGTTTCTAGCTCCTTTCTTTGCCACACTTCGGCATTGCTGCCAACGGTCGCAGTTTATTCTTGTGCTAGCGAGACTGTAACACTGTGAGTTACAGGATTCCATTAGTTGAGGTTTTTGATCAAGTACCTACGAGCCCTTCCCTACAGGGTGGCATGATACGTCCCTCCCCCCATATTTCCCTCCTCCGACACGATCGAGCTGCCGAGCGGATGGATGGGGGGGGGGCTGTCGAGCGGAGGGGTATCTAGCACATGCGAAACAGGAAAAACTGCGAGGAAAATACGACCCACTTTCCCATCCTACCGACCCTTTTCATAGTTTTTCCCCAAATTCTTATCACTTTTTCCAGACTTCCCGGGACTCCCCGAAAATTTCCAAGTTTTCCCCCAAAATTTTGCTTCCGAGCGGGGGGGGGGGGTATAGCACATGTGAAACAGGAAAAAAGCCAACAACCGGGGAAACCTTTCCCAACACCGCGAATTCCTCTCACAACGCGAGTGCGACCCCCTCCCTTCTCTCAGCAACGAGCAAACACGACCCCATTCCCCGTAGCGTCCGTGAAAGAAGAAAAATCAACTTTCAGAAAAAAATCTCTCGGACCAACCACGATCAGCCCCCCGTTGGGGAATCCCCAACGATGATGGGCCCTGATCAGGCGTATCGGTTTCAACAAGAGTTGAATGAGCCAAGCGCGACCCATGGTTCTTTTCTTCCTAACTCGATCATTAAACGATCGCCATTGGTAAGGCAAGGCAGCCGAAGGCGGGCTCCTGCAGCCCCTCCTGTACCTGCCGCGACTGATTACGATGCTACAAATTTGTAAAAGTTGAGCATATTCAGTACTGAATGGTACACTCTATATTGAACGGCGAGACTGGTCGTGCTGTGTGAAATGGTGGTGTAGGTACGACCCCCCCCCTCTAAGTGAGGGTCTCGATCCTTCCCCAGTGCACCTACCTACCAATTTCCCACATTTTCTAGTTTTTCACCCAGAGATTTTCCGATTTTCCGTCGAGCAAGGGGAGGGAGAAAAGTCGCGAAAAGTCACTAACCAGACAAAGCGCCAAATTTCTCTCAAAGCCACATACGACCCCTCCCCCTCCCTTCCCAGCGGGAAAATACCACCCCACCCCTGGTCGTAATTGCGAACGCGGTGGCGGCCTTGAAATTTTTTGCTTTTTCTTAGCAGTACTGGACTTCGTCAGGCATCAATTTCACTAGTTGAGCGTCATTAGATTCAGATAGGTAGTGATAGTGATTGGTAGAAATTACCAGATTCTCTCAAAGACACCATCATGTGCCTACGACCCATCTGTCTTTTGGAACAGAAGACACTGGACGTAGCGCTGATGACGACAGAGCGATGTCGTGTCGCTGAAGCGTAAGGTATGCTGTAGTTGGTGGTTTATGCGAGCTCGTTTCTCATATGCGGTCTTCGATCATTTTTCTCCCGCAAATGCAAGATGTTGCGTTGAGAGTTCTATGGTTGGGGAAAAAAGAGAAAAAAGCAACTCCTGCCTGAATCCAGACCTATGTACAGAGCTGAGAGATTAACGACCTAGTCAACACGTCGGATGGCCAATAAAAAGTCCTATTTAACAGCTCACAAAGAAAAACATTAGAAGCGGAAAAGAGTGCTAGAATGAGTTTTTGCTGGTTACAACAGCTTCAGCGCCATTGTTATCGAAAGAATGCTGTTATATAGCAAAAAAAAAACTTGGTCTCAGGCAGGACTCGAACAAGGAGTTCACCTCAACAGTGCCAGCCATTACACCCAGGGTGGAAATGGTGCTGTGCAAAATGTTTGTGTCGGTGCGCCCCCCCCCCTTTACTACCCCCTAAGCAGAGCCTCATTAGGAACTACTTCCCGTCTTTACCTACCATCTCAACGAACATCAACATTCCTCAAAATTTTGCTGCCGCTTGCGCGGAACGGGATAAATGAACAATAGAACGAAGTTCTCTTCAATTCCCCACCCCCCCCCCTCCCCTCCTTAAGGTGCTTCACAGATGGTGTGGTGATCAGCGCGTTCGCCCGGTTCGTGTAAAGTGCATAATTGAATCCAGCCAGGACCACTTTTTTGCCCGTATCTTCTGAAAGTTTTTGGTGCAGAAACTGAAGAGTAAGGCAGCAGCTTTCGAATTTATTTTAATTAGTCATTCTAGCCACTTGGAAATTACCACTCGAGTGAAGTAGCCTGCTAAATTGCGTCCCCTTCAGCGAAACTGTTTTTAGGCTCTGTTTATAAATTTTAATTCCCTATGTAGGAACGAGTCCGCAGCTTCGGAGGTTTGAAATTAACGCACTTGAAAAAGTGACCTTGTGAGCATCCCATCGTAACAACCTTCAGTCCTACAATTGTGATTGCGGATGGGTCCCGATCCGAGCTAAAGTTGCTATGCTGAGTGGGTCCTGATCCGAACTAAAGTTGCTATGGTGAATACGATTGATTTACTCGTGTTTCCCATTAGAAATCTTGCCAGTGCACATTACCGTTGGAAAGACCTCAACAGGGGGGTCGTATTTGGTCGCTGGAAGAGGGGGGGTATTTGTTTTGAAAGGAATGGTAGGGATTTTAAAGGAACGGTCCGCGATCAAGTATCGAAGATGAAAATATGGCATCGGGAGGATAGTGCGGTCCGCGACGAACAACCCTGTACCGTTTTCGCGGCAAAAAAGTGCAGGGGAGGGGCGCTATAAGGCAAAATAGGTCCAGTGGTTCCTCCTTTTTTCCAGTGACTCCGCCTCCCAAGCGCCGCCCTTCAGTGAAAAACCAAGTTGTGGGACGAGAAAAGCATGAAAATCTAAGCGGCTTCGTTATTTGTACGGACGTAGGGTTGTATTGAGTCAGCTGAGCGCGCGGAGTGGTAAAACTGGAAATGTACTGCAAAAAGTATTGTGTTGCAAAAAGGCACGAAATGTTGGAAAAAAATAGTAACATTTTGAATTTTAAAAGCAAAAACAAACTCAAGAAAAACAAAGAAACATAATAATACGATGAATTCACTGAAAAAATAAGAATATTAAAGGTCAGTCTTTCATACGTGGCGCCACACCTATTTCTGGCAGCGAGCCAATAACGTGGAACGCTCGTCCATAAGCGCTGTTTCCCCATCGTATGCACGTACAAACTAGGATTGTAATGGGGTCCTATTTAGGACATTGGGCATGTTTTTCTGCTTTTTCCTTCACTATTGTTTTACTCTAAACCTTGTCCTTTTTATGCGAAGCCCAAATTCACTATCTAAGATGGCAAATGAGCGCGGGCTTTGTCTTTAATGGATGATTTTCCTTGTGGCTATGATAGATACTTCCTCCCCTCCTCTCGACAGCGAAAAAAGGAATTTCCGGAAAACTGGGTTACGTGACAACTGAAAACTTTTGGGGGGGGGGGTCCTGCTGCGAAAGGCCGGAGCCCAGAGAAACAGAAAACTGCAGGCGCTAAGGCATCGAGCAGTACAAAAACATAACGCGAGCTAGGAGATGATTTCCTCCAACAAAGGGAGAGGACACAGAGGGTGGACGAGCCACTTATCATGCGTGAAAAGTTGCATCACAGAATGCCATGAAGACGTGAGAGCGCAGAGAAGAACAGAAAGTTGGCGCCCTCAAAGGGCCTGTATTTCAGTTGTCCGTAGACCGTAAAACTGGTAGGAAGCTGGGGAGGCTAAGGAAGTGGTAGGTACGATGGGGAAGAGAGGAGGACGTATTTTTCTCGTGGTTTCTCCCAATTCAAATGTGCTATACAGAGATGGGACTAGGGGGAGGTCGTATCAAGCCACCGGGGGAGGGGTGTGATCGTACAGAATCGACCAAGATCCAAAACTGATGATGTCCCTGAAGCTGGCCTTCGCAACAATGACGAGCGTTATTGGTATTAAATAGTCCCCCATTCAAACATTCAGCGCGATTTCGACCTTGAATCACCGACGAACAGCCTTAAAGTTACGAATAAAACGGACATAATTCGGCATTTATATACATTTGGGCCTCCCTCCCTCCCTTCCCTCCCAATGATCTATCTTGGCGTTCACCTTGGAACCCTATAACGCTGCTACAGTAATCACAGAGATCGCCGCGACAGACGATCATTAAAGGACTTCGGCACCTTAAGTAGTGTCAATAACACTTCCACCCATTTGCCCTCGGTTGCAGGTCTTTGAAAGTCCTCCCCATCAACTTTGCTTTCCCTTCGCAGGACCCGATGACTCAGGGAAACATATGCATGACTCAAGTCGTATGGAGATGTGGTCGTTCACATTCATTCCGATCAGCTGATTCGGCTAATGTTGAAGTGATCGGACGAGAAATCAGCGGGAGCCCAGCGATATGGGAACACACAGAAATGACGAGACAAAGAGCGTCAGCGTCTGTCGCCCGCCGAGCCTTTCTGACCAGGGAACATTTGGGTGGGCATGTCGGCATCGACCGACCGAATCTGTTTGTTTACGGTGTTCAGAAATAGAACGCAACACCTATGTAACTGCCGCCGCTCACGTTCGAAGCGAACAACCCCAAGGTCACACTGGGAACTTTACCTATGGAATTGAAAATGAAGAAAGGGCACCAGAGAACGAGCAACTGACCTTTAAGGCAAACTGTGCACTTCCAAGGACTTTTCTCTCCATGGAAAAAGTGAGGGAGGCTCCACAGTTGCAGTAGCGTGCCACTTTCTCCCCTCAAAAAACAAACGAAGTAGGCTGGAAGGTGGCGATACTGCCGTGAAGCGCCGTCTCCATACTCCGCCTGCGCTATCCTCAATGTGCAGCACTTGTCGATACCAAGTTCTTGTAGCGAAGCACGCTCTAAGCGCTAGAGAAAAACTAGAACTGGGAGAGGACAAGAATCCGCGGAGGTGAGTGTACAGTTTGTAATCGAATCCGATCAGTTCAGTTCAAGTTGCCTAAAACTGCCCGCATGCTATCGCGAA
>MU942164.1:0-11206 GCA_036418165.1 Cooperia oncophora
TGAATGGAAAAAAGGAAGCAACAGGAAGCCTTGAGGGCTGAAGAAAAAAATCTCCAGTGAAATAAAAAAAAATCAAATCAAAAATCCCTGATTCTACGCACATGATAGGTAGTACCAAAATGCTTATAAGGCCACACATGCAAGTACAGTACAAGACAAGCCCTGGAAACAAAGCTCTATATGAATGATTAGAATTACTGGACTCCTTTTTGATTACTTACAACCTTCTTATTTCCACAAAAGGGCACGGGGATCGAGGGTTTGCCTAGCTTCTGCAGGACTAGTAAGATCAACTGCAGCACAAACTAACCAGACACTTCTCGGAACTGTTCGGCTTGGGTGGGGCATTTCGGACTTTTGCCACTTCTTTTGCTGTGCTCTGTTAGGACCGTTCGAGTGATCCACTTTGATACCCGGAATTAACAGCAAGTTACAAGAGTTCTGTACAAGCTTAGCTGTGTGCCCGCGACCATCGCTTTCTCCCGTTCCTCTTCGCTGGACCCGGAAAAATGTGCACCCGCTCCACGTTCTCGCCATGTTTCCCAGAGGGCCGGAGGGAGGAGGGTCGTTCCCACAACTCTCCAGAAAAGAAGAGGAGGGGGGGGTCGTACGGGTACCCGACTAAATCCACCGACCTGAGTGGCCCTGCTGCATATAACTTCGAAATACAGGTGCATTATACCGCCTCCTAAGGAGGGTCGTACAGACTCGACTAAAATCCCCAACCAATGATGTTGCCTGCTCTATAACTCAAATACAACCCCTCTTAAGGAGTTCTCGAGGAGTGCGTGAACTTTTCCATCGAATCTCCTACAAATGCTCATCACAGTTGTCTCCAAAAAGAAAATGGTAGATCAGAAAGATGAGAGATGGCAGATCGCTCAAATAGAAGATATTATTGACACCAAAAATGTTTCAGTAATGTGCCTACCGTAATCATTTTTTCCGTAGAGTGATGTGATCCGTGACTGATCGGTCATCATTGAAAACACTACACGACGGGCATGAGTCCTTTGTCTCGTTAACTTTCTAGCGGACAATCACATAGAGTCGTAAACCGCACCAATGATACATTATGTGAAATGACCTTTCGAAGACTTCATGAGAAATGATCACATCATTTGATCGGCCCTGCCGGGGATACGCCATGCATTCGACCTCGGTCCTGGATGTTGTGAAGATGGGGCAGTCTGAGGTAGTGCAAAGATCGCCCATGCGCTTTAAAGGCAAAGTGTTCCTTTTTATTTACCTCCCTCTCCCCTATTTTCATTACAGTAGCATCTAATGAGCGCAGGAGTAAATTGGTTGATCTTTATCAGCCAGCGTCATTCGTAAAATCATGTTATCTCACTGTGCCGCTTCTCTTTCTCAGTACTGACGAGTAAACAGACAAGGACCGTGAAAATCTTGACACATGCAATCTATTCTCCATATTCCTGAGATGGAGTAGGCGTGGCATTTGAGCATGGCACAGAACGGGTCACTCGTGGGATATTTCAGTTTGAGACAACTGTCATCTTGTTCTGCATTGGATAGAGACACGACCACAATTGTGTCAAAATGGAAATATTTCTCCAAAAGCACAGTAACCGCCACGTTTAGTTGAAAAACGCAGCCACGCCTACCCCATCTCTGGGATTTCGGGTGTACTAGTGATCACGAGGACCTTGAGAGCAGTTTCGCAAGTTCCGTATCACCCTTAGCCCCATCAGCCGCACCTTCATGGTGTGGCGATAGCCGCAGCGATCAGCCATAAACATTCGCAACATCGCCAACGATGGCTGAATTTCTATTTACGGACAGATACGCACATTGTAAAAGTGAACGCCATAAGAAACGGTTAGCTACTTCAATTCACTCGAGAATGAATTCGGAAATCCGAAAAGTATGGGACGAGTTTGAAAAAATGTGATGTAACTTTCCTCATTAAGTTATGGACGGCTAATGCTGCTGAAATCAAAACCAACCTTCTGAACGAAACAAAAGTTAGAAAGAAGACGTGAGACGTAAAACGTCTACAGAGCAAGAGTTCCAGTTATGATGAAGCCGTCTTTGAGGCTACGCCAAGCATTGGCCAGCAGAGACTTCCAGTTTTGATGAAGCCGTCTTTGAGATACGCCAAGCATTGGCCATTCATTTAAGAATTTTAGCGCGCGCTTCACCTTACACAAGAAATTGCGATGACCAGCAAATGTGCAAACTAGTGATTGTTCGTACTTTCCCAGGCGGATCTCAGCTTTTTTCCTTTTTTCTTCAGCTAGCCCGCCTGAGATGGATGTTAGGTTGAGTTGGCCTGAGCGGGAGCCAGAAGTCAGGGCACGTCACACGCCTGGAGATCCTCAACGAGGGTTCTCTCGTTGGAGGAAGGGGGACCATTTTTGCTATTGAGAAGAAAGTTTCCGGTATTTAACTTCTCTGAGCTTTTTTCCTTATTGAATGAGCTACATACATATACTCGGAATCCATGAGATCGGGTAGGCGTGACTGCGTACTCAATTTTAGAATGGCGGCGGCCCAGGTTTTCTGAGATATTGTCATTTTGGAGCAGTCGTAATCATGTCTACATCTAACACAGAACAAGATAGCAGTTGTTTCAAATTGAAGTATCCCACGAGAAACCCGTCCTATGCCATGCTCAAAAGCCACGCCTACTCCGTGTCAGGGCGTAATAACTTTCTCGGACGGTAGTATTTGGGAAAAGTGAATAATCAGTCAGAAAACATTGGAACGGTGTTAGTTGGGGGGAAAATTAGGCAGAAGATGGTTGCTAGGATGGGAGATGGGGAAGGGGAGGGGCAGAGGAAGACATTTTCGATTGGAGCTCACATTCTGCAAAGTTTTTCCCGGAGCAGGGACGTGCCTCAGGGGGACTCATCCAAGATGACGAGGGCTGGTGTGGTAACCAGATCTATCTGGCGCTACACCACCTCCGTTTAGGGAGGAAACACATCTAAGGCTACTTTGGCTGGTATATTACTGGATGCACGATACCAGAAGTACTTGAGTAGCACGTCAAACGGTATCTCGCAAGCTATCAAGTTTTTTGATCTTTACCAGTATTTTCACACGCCTTCAGTCTACCATGTAGAAAATAGACGCCATTCGACTTGTTGGGGGCACTGAATAGTACCCAACTAAGCTTGAACAGACCGCTTTGCAAAGACCTGTAGACTCCTGTAGCCAAAGTTGCTCACTCGCACAATCTCGCAGCTTTACAGGAGCTTATAGGTCCGACCAAAGACCAGGGACCTCTTATTTTGCGCGAAACAACAAGAGGAACAAGAAAAAGCGCAAAATCGAAACCAATAAGTCGAACAGAGCCGAACACTATGGTCAGTTGCTCATAAAATAGGGGTGGAGAACTAATGCATGGCGCATTCCGGTTCATATCTATCGCAACACGGTCCAGCCGTCTCTGTCCATCAGGTGGAGTCCAGGTTGCGGCGACGGGCGAATGCGATGTCGTAGGTGACGTCGCATGCGCGGCATTCGCTCGAAGATCTAAATGATTCAGCATGGGACTGCTGCAGTATGCCAAGTCAACCGGCTAGACAGTTACTATTGGCGACTAGCAATATGAAATTCCTGAACGCTACCGCCGTCGCAGTAGTACTCATACAGTAACCGTGTAGAATCATGGTACTTGAAATACGGTAGTGCATATCATCTGTTTGCATCACTGAAGGCCGTGATAACGTAAGGTTCAGTTATCTTCCACAGTGAAAAGCAAATAAGTCTTATTTTCATTCCAAACAGCTTCCAAAATGGTGACGTTAAAGAATCCTGTGGCACATTCCGTAAAAACCGACAAGACTTCGGTGAGTTTCTTTGAGCAGCATTGTTCTCTACTGGATATCCTTGGTTATCAAAAGTTCTGACTTTTTTAGCCCCCAAACGCCCACCCACTTTCCGGTACTCGGGTCAAAATCTGGTAATCTGGGGTAGTATGGCTTTCTTGGCAGCGTTCCTTGTTCGATACCGAAGCTGCGGCTGAGTTTGGCGCGGCTCCATTATTTTCTCTACCAGTTGTTCAAGGTGCAAGCGACAACAATCAACGGAACAGCATCCGCGAAGAACAGACTGGAATAGTCGTTTAGGGTGGCACCGAGCACTCCTGGCCTTGACTCCAGGCCTTCGCTAACAATCCATGCGATGGCACTGCGCCACTTCTCGGCTCCCCTAGATCACGGCGCTGGGGCTGATGAACCGGAACCGGAGTTCAAAGATATCGATCGGGCGAAATGCAGTGCTAGGGATGCTGTGGAGGAAGGCCGTGAGCAGATATGGGGACGAAAAGGGTGCTGGTGGGAAAACCGAGTTGCGGTTCGCCGCAAAAGTCGGGACTGAAAATGCCGCCACCTATTGCGCGGACTTTCGCACCAAGAATATAATCGACACTTATCGAGGACGGCGACACTCCAGTAAACTAGGTAGTGGGTTCTGCGCGCGGGGGAATAGCCCACATCGGAATGCAAACAAGTGGCGTCTTAGCGACGGCCACATATGCCTGTGCCGACTCCACTCGAATACATATGCTTCTGCCTCTCTTCTGGACACTCTTATTTCGCAGCCACGCCCCCTACTGTCCTTTGACATAGGCAGTAGATGCTGTTTGCCACCGCATCTCAGATCTTTTGCGTGGAAAATGCTTCTACACTTTGAACGCCTTATATGTGCGATAAACGGACGTCAGTTACACGCGCGCAAAATCGATAACCACTTTCGACGTTTATGAGCCAAGACAGTAGGAGTGTCGAGAGCGACGAAACCGGAGATGGGCAAGGATTGGAACAGGGCCGGCGCTGAGACCTTATGCTGACGAGTTAGTACTACGAGCTGAAGGATGTGGTCACCTCTGACGGGGCTTCCGGTGCATTCTTCAGCAAGTATCAGCCGGGCGGCTTACGCTGAGAAGGTGCGTAGAGATCGACTCTCTGCGCGGTGGCTTTGCGATGCCTTGTCATTATTGCAGCACATAGCGCACTGACCGCGCGCGACGCCATTTGCGACGTCGCGTTGCCGCGACGTAGACATTTCGAGGGACACGCTCGTTGGAACACAGTGGCCATTATTCAGGAGTTTTCCAGAGATCTAGTTCTAGTAGCGGCCTTTCTGACTAATTTTTTTTTCAACAGGCTACCCCCAGAAACAGATCTATTATGGCGAGAACTCCAAAGGGAGCGACCACGTGAGTTCTTTGTGATTCCCGTTCTGAAAACTTCCTTCCTTTAGCTGGTTGAACCTACACCTGACTGCGCGACGCAGCGGCGTTGGTGTCGCGCGGTGTTGCGCGCGACATTTGCACCATAAGCCGCAGCGAAGAAGAGCAGTCTGGGCACCTTGACCAATCCAGTATATTGGGCTGAGTCACAGGAGGAATAGATTTAAATTAACCAGCTCAGATTGTTTATAAATGATCCCACAAAACTCTATCTTGATCAGAGGGTACAGACCTACAAAACCCTTCCTAACGAAAACCCGTAAAGACCAACAGAAGTATTTCATTACAAAACATCCAAGAACAATTGACACATTGGCGGATTTTCCGGCCTGACACTATTGGGCTACAATCCTGAATGAATGGTATGGCCTGATACCCTTCCACCAATGGCGTCAGACTGGAAACTCCGCCTCCTGGCCAATGTTCATAAGAGTGAGTACAGGGTGGAATTGAACGAAAGTCAGTTAACGTTATTTCAGTACCCAAAGTGTCAGAAAGTCTACCAGATCACCAATCGTAAATCCTGATGAAGTGCTCAGTGATCGTGATATACGAATGAAACTCGAGCCAAATGTTATGAAATCGCTGTACGTAAGACTTTGCTGACAACTTTTTTGCTTTGATATTTCCCCTTTCAGCCCTTAGTTTTGGGAATGGCGGACTCGAGCCACTTATACTGCACTTTTCTTTGTTGGTTCTGTAGGAAATGGGCAGAAAGTGTGAGGTATAGAGGGGAATGAGTGGAAAACCTTGGGCGGGTGGTGCCACTCCCATTCTTCATGGGGTCGAGTTACGACTAGACCGAATCTGGAAAATAGCACCAATGCACTATACCCTAAAGGCAGAGTCTATACTGTCCAAGTGGGCGGAGTCAGGACCTCCCGCATTGGTGTGCTAGTGCGTTGTATTGCGGTAAAACGAATAGCTGTATCAAGAAGGGAGGCGCAGCTGAAGCTGACTACGCCCATGTCGTCTTATACAATCAACGCGTAATGTGCTTTTAGGTCAATCAGGCTTAGATACTGTATTCATTTCCTCTATACTACTCACACATTCTAGCATTCTTACTACCAAAGAAACGGTGGAAGTTTTCCTCATTTTACGCTCATGTCCAGTCAACGCGTTGCTGAGACAGCAGCGCAGTAGGGCTGGTGGACGGGGAGGGGGCATTTTTGCATTCGGTTTCGTGTCCAGAAATCAGGTAGAGATCTGTAAATTGTGTGGAATCGTGAAGGCAGTACCAGTCAAAGTTAGTAAAGACTACTTACCATTTCTTGTAAAGAATACCAGATTCAAAATGTCTCTGCCCTTCCCCCCCCTCCAACTGCAACTGCGTTGAGACACCTTCCGAAAACTTGACTGAACACCTGAAAAACTTTCATTTTCTGCTTTCAGTGTGCGGAAAACAACTGAGTCAATCAGTGTTGGGGTGAGTTCTAGTATCAGATATCTCTGTGATGAACAAGTGCCAGACCAAGGCGTTGGCTAAGATAGTCCATCTTAGTTGAGCAGCGGGGCAGCACTCAGCCAGCCGGACGCCGCGATGCAACTTGCTGCGAGCTGCGCGATAATCTGGTCAGTGGTGCCCACCATGTCCATGAGTTGCGGGTAACCCGTAAATCATGAAATCATACATTGACATCGACATGCACTGGGGATGGTCGAATGTGGTCGTATGAATAAAACAGAAAGCGAGTGATACACCAATAGCTAGGTACTCACGTGAGCGACGTCGCGACCACGCCCAGCAGTGTACGCCACACGTCGGTTTGTCTAGTTGTGTGCGTCTCTCGCACCGTGACAAGCATTTGTCAGTCGTGGCCTCAATCGATAACCGTGCTCTTGGCGGACTTACTACGTCTCCGATACTTGTTGTCTGTCATGGCATGTAGCAAGGGTTCACTAGCTTTTAGGTATGTGACAAGAGAGTCGTAATTCACTGCCGCGAGTGGCGTTGCATTGCGACGTCGCACAGGGCAGGGCGGGAGCGGCCAAATTTACGATTCTCTTGCCCGTCTCCCCTAGCTTTTGAGTGTTATGAGGAGACGTCAACTGACACGTTAGCCAGATGGCATGTCACTTAACACGTTAGTCACGAGGAAATTTGTACAGTGTAATTGTCGATGACGTCACTAGCGTGCTATGTGACGTCAAAGACACGTCACTAGTCTCTTGACGGGCAACGTGTTGGACGGCCTAAGAGCCACCAAGTCAAATAAACCACATCCTGTCGGGGTGTACCACTCTTGCGTTACAAAAATCAAAACACTCGCGAAGTTGGGGAGACAGACAAGACAGTCGTTGGTGTCCGGCAATTTGTCACGCGCGTGGTATCGCGCGGCCGTGCGCGGCAAATTCTCAGTGCGCATCAGTGTCTCAACTAAAAGAAGAGAAACTCGTATGAAATGAAGCAGAGGCAATACTCCACTGATCAACGACCAGTTTTTCCCGTCCTTTTGACACTCCAATCAAACGATCAGGCAGGAGAACTGCGTCCCGTTGCGACATACCCCGGCTGGTGTGAGGTTGCTTCGTGGACCGATAGGAGCTTTGGGCTGCAAATCTCATAAGACTGAAAACAACTTGTTCCTCAATGAGCTACGTTTTTCAGACTACGCCGAAGACGCCGGGAGGCCGTACGGTTGGTGATGCCGAGTTTTTCTTCTGTTTCCCCATTTTTCCCCTCCCTCTCTCTCCATCTGCTTGTCTGCGTGCCTGCCATTAAAGCTCTCTGGCCCTCATGTTCTCTTTAAATCTTCCTGTCGATCTACCTCTTGCAAGGCACACCCTGCTGTTTAAAATGTTTGCAAAATACGACCCCACTTACGAAACTTCCCCTTTTTGTACAGTCCCCCCTTTCCCTCCCCCGTCCTTCTTACATCCTCCCGAAATTTCCCAACTTCCTCTCGATTTTCCAAATTTTCTCCAAAATTTCCTCCAATTTTTCCCCATGAAAGGCCGTCGAGCGGGGAAGTGGAATGGGAGGGGTTGGAGGAGGGCTATAGCGCACTTGGGAAGTCACCAACAACAAAACATTTTTTCTCAAAGGCATATACGACCCCTCTCCCTCCCTGTCTCCAGCGATCTTTCTCGCCGGGGATTTTCAAGGCGCCCAGACCTCCTGTCTTTCGTTTTACACCTGGGCTCATCTCTCTGTCTGTCTCACTGCCTACTTACCTACGTATTTTTGCTTGCCTGCCAAAGTTCTCCTCTGCTTCCTGTCTGTCTCTTTACCCGCTCATCCTTTTGCGCCCCCTCCTCTCCTTTCCGATCTTCTTGGACTCTTCTAGCAACCTTCTACTCGTCAGAAAAGAGGAAGAAGTGAAGCCCGTGCAGCCGCTCAAGCGCGCACTTTGCTCAAATCAATCGACTGTCTGGATTATCCAGAATTTCTCGACAAACACTACACCCGCATTGAACCTGGGGTATGCTCTTGAATCCATTTTATGTGTGCATGACTACTGGTGAATAATTCTATGTTTAGATCCATAAGATCGAATACACTATGGCGGAATATCGAGCTGTTATTCAGGATGCAAATCTTCTCCTGTCATGTTCGTGTCTTTATCGTCTTATGTCAGCGTTCATACTTCGCGATAACACGCGTCGACGCTCTCCGACGCGCTATCACTGCAATGGGGCTCCAACGCTACTGACGGAAACGCAACCGCAAACCGGTATTGATCGGCGCTTGCCACCAGTGTTTTGGAGAGTATAGGATAACAGGAGGGTAGGCGCTGCCTTCACACAGTTTGGTCACCCATGTTATCCTATACTCTTTCTCAAAACACAAGCGGCCGGCGTCGATCGATATCAGTTTGTATGATTGGTCATCGCCTACCCTCCTGTTATCCTGTACCCGCCCCCCCCAAAAGCAGAAGCGGTCGACGTTGAATCGCTTCCCGTCTACAACAATGTGTTCCGGTCAATAGCCTAGAGCCTCATGGCAGTGGCAGCGCGTGGGCGCGCGTTACAGCGGAGTCATCGCGAGGTCTGAACGCGGCCTCGGCACACGGGAGATATGAGCTGAAAACCTGGTTGGGTTATGGGTTACAGTATTTCGAAGTATGAGAGAGCCAGAAAAAGCTAGAAATGTAAAGCGGTAAGGGATATCAATGTCTCGAAAAGCAGTTTCGCGAATCAGCGGTGCAAAGTAGCTATGTCCTCAGAACGACTAAGCCACGCCCATCCACGGTTCGATATTGTAGCCGATTCTTCCACATTGCCACGCTTGTCGTATGGGTCACATGAGCTCTTCCTCAGTACATCCCTCAGTTATTTTCCTCTCGAGTACCTTCCCACTAATGCCTGAGAGACTAAGCACGACGGCAGATCTGACTCTGCCCACACAACGAGCGCGGAATTTGATTGTGCTGTAATAAAGTGCCTCCAAACATGAGTCCGCTTCTGAACACCCTCCTATGCCAGGGCGATCAGTGCGATTCCCGGGCTCAATGTGTAACCCCTACTTTCTCTATCCTTCTTTTTTTTTTCCTTCTTTTTTTTCCTCCTAACTCTGGCTTTAGTTGCTGAACACCAATTATTTTAGCGGAAAAAACGCTGATCGATGTCGATCCACCAGTAATAATCGTCGGTGATATTCATGGGCAATTCAACGACCTAATAAATATGTTTCTGCTTATCGGAAAACCACCAGAGAAGCGCTATCTATTCCTTGGTAAGAGAATGTTGTGATATGAACAGAAAGTTTTGTGGAGTTGGTGGAGCAGTGGCAAAAAGTTCTGCTATCCCTCGTGGATTCGCGTTGGTGGTCCGCTGGCTGGGTCGGAATGAGAGTTGTGGTGACAGCCTATGGCGTTATCGGACATGCTCCGCTCTTCCTAACTAGTTATACGTCTTATCCGCGAAGACTGTGGAGGGGAGGGGAAGGGAGGAAGAAGAGCTGGTTTTCGCACGGCCCCAGTGAGTTTTCGACTAATTTGGTCGCCTACCAGCTCCACAACTGGTGGAGAATGGACTGGCGGGGCGCCAAGGACAGCTCCTTTCCCGACACGCCTCAATCCGCAGCGAAAAAGACTGTAGCTCTGCCTACTAAGACATTTTCCATCGCATCACCTAATTGTGGTGCGAATAACGCGCACGTGACGCTGCTTGCCACACGCGACACTTTTTCGAAGCAACTCGATCTCTTGACCAGCATCCACTTCCGCTTAGGCTGTTGAGGTTCCGTTCTACGAGTTCAGTTAGATGTACCTTCCCGTCCCTAAAAGTGGAAACCCTGGCACGGACCTTGGCCAGCAAATCTGCACCATTCTGAAGTAAAACAGGACAGACCGCAAGTGGAGAACGAGTGCCTTCAAAGAGTGCGCCACGCTTTGGATTTCCAGTCTAAGCGGTTGTGATATTGGAAAAGAGGTCCACACTGGATGTATGGGCGGAACCATACATCCAGTGTGGACCTCTTTTCCAATCTCACAACCTTGGGGCTTCCGCTTTGGCGCGCATCCATTTTTACTGCTTTAGAACGAGAAAATAGGGAAGGTGCAGTGTTTGACCGTCCCCGCCCACATGACCAGCGTGGACAGCATATTTTGAGGCGTGACTTATAATGACCGCCAATTCCCATATACAAGGTAATGTTTTATCTTCTTAGACCAGTCGGACACCAAACAGCTGACCCCCGGAGGTGTCGAAACTTGCTCGGCTTGTGTTGGTGTTGATCCACTGAACATATGCACGCGTGATAGCCGCGCCACTTGCACCGTATCCCGCAAAAAAAATCAGCTTGAACAAACGGAATTCCAGGAGAACCTTACAATTCCAGGTGACTATGTGGATAGAGGCATGATGTCGATAGAATGTATAATGCTGCTGCTCGCATATAAGGTGAGGTTGCAGGAGCATATCCCTACGATTTTGCTCCTAGCCAAGAAAATCTACTGCTTTGTACCTTGGGTAGATGCAATTATCGTTTACATGATTTACACTCCTTATACCTGAGATGGAGTAGGCGTGGCACTTGAA
>MU942168.1:0-14611 GCA_036418165.1 Cooperia oncophora
GGGCGGTTGCTGCTATCATGAGTGGTCGAAGGGCTGACCATTGCGTGCGGCCGAATGGCCCAACGTTTTGGGGGGGAGGTGCTGCCAGCTCCATTCCACCAATGACGCCGGCAACAACGGCCTGTCCCGTGACCACAGTCTTAGTACTCGTCTGTGCTCTTTTGCTGATTATCCTGCGCTAGTCTATGAATATGCTGAGCTCTTCTGAGCCTGAGTTTCTGGTCATGTCAATCATCTGCTCTTCTGCGCATCTCTTCATCTCACTTCTACTTTCCAGGTATACTGAGAGAAGGACCCAACCCGGATCTCCTCGTCACTTCCTGGCTCATCATACGTTTTTGAAGGGGCAAACCGTTCACCGTCATTCCCGAATCGCTAAGGGGCTATTTACGCATCAGGACTAACAGGTCCAACGTGCCTTTGCTCCATTGTGACAAGTCAACTAGCTAGGGAATACTCTGATTCTGTAGGCACGCGCTCAAGGGCTACTGATATAAACATGTGTGTTGGTTGTTATGTACCTTACATGGTCGGTGGGAGGAATTTAAATCCAAGCAGCCAACATATCTACATATCATATCAAGTCGCTTTCTTTAGGACAGTGTTCCACATTTTGGGTTAAAATCCGCTGCTGCACTTTAGCATGGGTAAGAGTGAGATCTGTACAAGTTAGAGGGTGCACACACTGCTCCTCTCGCATTTGGTGCTCTGACAGCAGTTTTCCTCATTTTGCCTGCGCTTTGGGACTCCGCGGCATCACTGCAAAGTTCAAGTGGGGACATAGTATCACTGGATAAATGTGACTGACCAGACATCGGGTGGGACTTGAGCCTTCTTGTTGACACCATTTTCGCAGACAGTTCCAATGAAGACCGAGTTCTTCTTCAGTGAGAGTTTCATTTCAGCCTTCTTTATCTCGGCGTTGGCAGCGCTCACGACGACTGTTCCTAAAACACAGACTGGTCGCCCTTTCAGGGCTGCATGTTGTGAATCATAGGGGGATCGTACTTCTCCCTGGGGGTGTCGTACTTGGTCGTTGGGAGAGGGAAGGGGTCGTATGTGCCTTTGAGAGAGAAAGCTGCTGCCGCTGGTATTCGGTTGTTTACTTTTTGCTTGATTTTTGCCTGTTTCATGTGCACTATATACCATCCCCCCCCCCCGCCCAACAGCAAAATTTTAGAGAAGAAGGAGGAAAATTTGCGGAAAATTTGGAAGAAGTAGTGGGAAGCTGGGGAAATTTTCCCATTTTAAAAGGTGTAATACCCCTACGCCGCTCGACGGTAATTTTTTGGTCGGAAAAACTGGAAGGTGAAAGGAGATTTGCAAGTAGAAACCGGGGCAGAAGGGGTCGTAGCGAGACCGACCTTCATTTAGGTAGTGGGGGTCGTAATGACACCTTTTCTCAAGGGGGGGGGGTCGCTACCTACAGCCGCCACGTTAAAGACATTCAAGATGCTGTACCCTGTTGCCAATAGTAATGAGACCACATAAGATAACGTAAAGGGCAAATGGGAAGAAAAATTGTGTGCTTTGCATCCGATCATTGCACGTAGCCAGCTCCGGAAAGCTGCAGTTTCTAATTTCTCTTTCTCCAACTGACCAGAACTTCATGGAACGGAAATTGTGGTGGCACTGAGTAGCGGGACCCGGAGATAGGCCATAGTGCTGGGACCTATTCCTAGACCGAAACCTGCGTAGTGCAACCAACACTTGCGCTTTTCCGGAGTCAGTTAATTGGTTCAGCACCCGTCTGGAAGGGTGAAGACAAGCTCAGGCAAGTCATCATACCACTCACCTACAAAAGGCTATAACACTAAAGGCAGTTGGCACGATAAATCGCTATACAGATGTAGAATTTATACGACTGGCTCAACAGAATTCCGTGACTTCGGACAGGCGCTCCGTGGCGCCTTTCCCCAATGAGTTTACCTCTATAACGCTCTATCGGGCAACAACATTCCGTCCCAAACGCCTTCCTCGCCCGCCCGCCCACAAATGGACGACCGTTCCTGACGCTCTTATTCATTCATTCCTGGACAATTATGATGCAAAGGGATTGGTAGGCAAGCGGCCATGATGCCTACATGCGGCAATATGCACCCGTATCTTCGGTAGCGGTGATTGGCAAGATGCGTACGGGAAACTCGTCCGAAATCGATTTTCAAGTCACTGAGAACGGAGGCTTTTTCTTCGCCGGATTTTGACCGTTTCACTCCGTTCTTTCGCCATTTCCCCACTACATAGCGCCCTACTAGCATTTTAGGCCGAGTGGGAAACCATCGTGCCAACTGCCTTTAAAGAAGAGGCACCTTCAGTCGCATAGGCGGCGGTCCGTCAGTCATACTCCCCACATTGAAGCCCATTTCCTGTTCACCACCTTAGGAATTAGGGGCGCGCAAATGCTTTACCTTGCAATGCCCACACATTCAGCATGCCCTTGCCTTCAGGCAGAAATCTAGGATACAACTTTAAAAGTTCGGCTACTGATGAGGGGGTTGTGTTTTGCTCAAAATTCTTCTGATTCGTGATTCTTCCCATCTTACGCAGCCTCCCCCAAGTGGGAGCGCGGGATCTAGCAAGACTACTATAGTTCCGTTGCTCCCCTCCCTTTGCTCGATGGCAACTGTTTGGGGAAAAGGTGGTGAGGGGGAGAGCAACCATTGACTGAGTCAATCTCTTGTTCTCCTATGCTCTCCTTCTATTTTTCTTTCAAAGGGATGTTTTAGCTTCGTAGGGTGAAGAAGATGAATTGGTTAATAGTACTTGTATGTAGTTCTTTTGCAAAAGTGAGCGCAGTTCGGCTTGGTGGGGGCATTTTGCTGGTACCTATCAATCATTGCCGCTGCTCTCTGTGGAGACCTGTGAACTCTTGTAAAGCACTATGCACTAGGACAGGCTTCGTTCAAGCAAGAATCTAGAGGTCCAAACAAGGTAACACTTCAAAGAGTAAAAGAAATTAGAGAACTGGGACCTCGTTCCACTAAGCCGAGCAGCGCCCAATTTGGGAAAAAAATTCACGGGATTCACTCGTAACATACCTTTGACGAGCTTGATCTGTCCAGGAAGAGAGACTGCAGCACGACCGTAGTAGCAGGATGGTTTGCCCTTAGCATCGTAGGTCTGAGCGACTACATCTTTCGCATGGATTGTCAGCGTTGCTGAAATCGTTCTGAATTCTACCTGTTTCGCCAGCATGATTGAAAACGAAGGGGATAAGAACGGTTGTTCCTCAGACCCCTCAAATAGATCCCAACCCGCGACTACTTGTTGAAACTCCTTCCAGCTCTGGAAGTGATCGGTTTTCGATTAACTCGGACAGCATCGCGAATTCAACGCCGTTTCTCCTCTCCATTGTATTAGGTCATCCCATTCAAAGTGGCCGACACATATAGAGGAATGGCAGAAAAGCAAAGGGGATAGAGCAGCGGGCTACTATACCATTTGGAAGCTAGTACCTTAAGCTGTGTATCTGTGAAATTTGGCGAACCTAGCCTCTGAAGAAGTTCTCGAGAAATTGAAGAGAAGCCCGAGTGGTGAAAATCGGCGCCGGTTTTTCAAATCAGACGTCATAAAAGGAAAGTGCGCTGCTCAAATTTGACCTGCGCCGGACCATAGTTTGTGTGTAAGGGTGTTCTCGAAATACACGGTGGAAGATCTGGTTCAGGAGCCCGTACAAGGAAGAAAGGAAAAAATTTGTTGTCGTGGGTGGTCCCATAATATTCATCCTGCACAAGAAAAACGGGTGGATGAAGTCAGGCACTGAATATCTGATCACAGAGCCTGGACCCTTGTCGAGCTTCCCCGCGAGTCTGACATCCCAGCTGCAACTGCTGCCCGAGTTATGTCCGATAAACGGAGGATGGTCAAGAGGGTGGCGCATGGGTACCCAATTTTCTTATAGAAGCACGAACGCAGTACCGATTCTATACCTCCAGCAGTAATGTTCTCAGCATGAGATGTCACTCACAACTGTGAAAACGCACCCCGGCCTTAGATGAAATATGGGTGGTCTCGGACCTCGAGTCGAAACTCACAATCGTCAATTTTCTATGAATGCAGATGAGAAGCCGCCCGAGTTCTACCATGAAGAGTTACGTGGGCGCAAGTGGATGATCATCATAGCAAAGGATTCCCACACTGTGGCTTTCAAGCGGCTCTATACAGAGGAAAATCCGTCACTGTCGGTGCATATTGCCTGTTCCTCGGCATTCAGATCGACAAATGGATGCTACCACACAACTACAAGAAGGCCACCTTTGCTCGTCATAGTGCAGACGCCGAGTAAACTGTATATGTAGATCAGTGCTGGACCACAGCAATACTGAGACCTGAGTTCAATCGTCCCATTCGCCCGTCATAAAGCCATGCGATTACAACTGTTCTATTCAGTAGAGAGTACTCTTCGACGGCAGACGCTACAATGTTTTGTCATTTGCCGAAATTGGCAACAACAGCAATTTACTCACACTTGTTGAAAAATCGAAGGTACCAGAGGTCCAAAGGCCCTCGGGGCACTGGGAGCGGGTCATTGGTGAAGGAGGGATTTACTCATCCTAAAGCTAAAATATCACTTTTTTCTATCTATTCTCCTCTTTGTTTTATTCAAAAAAAACCATCGGCCACTTTGTAATGGGATGACTATAATGTGAAAACGGCATCTGACTGCAGTGGTATTGTATTGCACCCCGGTCTGACGCCTTTGAGAGGGTGGGGGGAGGGACGAGAGCCGTTCTGATCTAGAAGATCAAGCACGGCTTGAACAACGTACTCTCATCATTACGGACTGTCGGGGCGGGTCAGTGCGGCTGCGTTTTCCGCGGTGCCAAAGTCTTTCTGCACCAGTTTTTGAAGCGGGCAAGTGACATTACTGTATTATATCCTTCGTATTACTCGTTTTCTACCACTTTTTGTCGCATACGCGTTTCAACGAAAAGGCTGAGAACGGCTTCAAACAGTGTGCGCACTCCTACTGGCTGATACGCCCCGACAGTCCGTAATGATGAGGAGAGTACGCGGAAAAGATAGCTAGCCGGCAGCAGGGAAGAGGGCACACAAAACTGGTTTCCCGAACAAACACATCATAGAGAAAGGGCTTCTTGGTTGTTGTATAGCCCGACGCGCATTGCAACACCTTAACGGTTTCTAGGTACCATCGCATGGCGCATCCCACCAATCACCTATTTCCTCCGGGAGGATGTCTAGGCCAATGCATCTAACAAACTTACGCTCAGTAACATCGTCCAGTTGAACGACATTATTCACTCCATCCACACATGGTGCCAGATTAGCCGGTGGCACGATTGGTGGGGCAGCATAGGCGATAGTGACGAGAGCAAGACCGAGAACAAGCAACGACATCCTGCAAAGGAGGGGTTTCGAGAAATCCACATGGCATATGGTAGGGTTACGGTAACTAAAGTACAGCGAACGATTTCTAGGTAGCCAGTGCAGCGGAAGGCTTATATTCGTATGGTTATCATAGGTGATTTTTTCTGAAACTGAGGTATTTCCAACTGATAACTGATAATTTATCACCCCATCTGTCGATGAACGGAATCTGACCCTTTGCACTTTTGAAGTGATTAGCGTCGACGTTACTACAATTGCTCGCTAAGGGTTTTTGAGAATCGCGAAAACGACAGCAAGAATGCCGAGTGACAGAGCATGCATTCACCTATCAGAACTTGCGAACACGGAGCTCTTTCTTTCAGTTGCTACCACTCACGCACCAACATATCAGAACACTTAATAGTTCAGCTTGTGAAGGGGTAGCGTTTTGCGCCACGGGCCTGAAACGGGAAAAATCATTAATCAAAAAAAAGTCTAAATACGACCACCTTTCTCCTCTCAGCAGCCGAACACGCGTACTCGTTGTGATTTCCACAAAGGGTAGTGTGCCCTGACTGAGACGAGAGGTAGATGACGTTGTCACCTGGCTGATAAAGTTCCATTTGTCCTCCTAGAGGGACCATATCACGCTGGTTTCCCATTGCTGAAGTGTCAATAGTGTGGAAGAAATAATACTAAACGTCTGCTCAGTATTTCTTAAATGACAGTAATGATGGGTGTAAAGTTACGGAGAGAGTGAAGATGGTTCAAGTACACGCCAGAGTCTGGATATTTCTTATTGCTTTGACTTCCACACTAGCTGAGAAGGTGAGCGCGGTGAGCTGTTTGTTCCTAGGGAAACAGGACTTTCGAGAATTAGGATCCGCGACAGCTCGCCCATGAACAGCTGGTGGTCAGGTTCAGTCTGAGCCTTTGGTCTTGGTCATTCTTTACAAGAAGTGCCATCATCGGTTGCGGAAATCACAACAGAGGGCCGTATAAGGCGGAAAGGGGAGCATTCTCACAATGAAAAAATCTCTCCCCTACAAATTTGACCACCGTACCTCTGGGCAACAGAATACGATACCTCTTGACACACCAGTAGTTTTTTCCAGCATTTTCCTGATTTTCTTGGCGTTTTGTGTTTCTTTTGTGGGGTTTACTCCTCGTTCTTATTATGCCGTCTGGGTTTTTCGAGCTTCTCTTCCAAGCTTTTTGTGGTTAGCTCTCGGATAAATAGCAATGAAGGTGAAGTTTTTCTGTAGCACGAATGAAGAATAGCTATCAGAAAGGCCAGTTCAATTGTGCTTTGATCAGCTTGTCCAAGAAACGCAACATGTTTTTTGCCCAAACCATGCATATATGATACGAAATACGATAATAGTTAAGCTGTAATGGGCAGCTGACAGTAAAGTGCACCCATAAAGATAGCGATCATGTGATCTTCCATTTAAGCTGCTTAGGAATAAATTTCCACAAAAAACCTAACAAAAGAATTGAAATCGAAGACTGATACAGACGTTAATTCCGAACTGATTGACAGCTGACACGAAAAAGATTCTTTGTAGCTTTTTGAAAATCCTCTTTGAGACACGGTTTTACCCTAGTAATCTTACTGGCAACGCCAATCAGAGAACAATCAGCAGCTAAAATGGCATAAAAACGTCATTCGCGCAAATAGCGTGACTCTATGTTATTCAGAAATCTGAGCAGTAAGCTCTGTACGTTTTACCAAAGTATAGCTAAACGAATTTATTGAATTTCTGTTTTACAGGCTTTACACACGTCTTATCCCTGACCCGCACCTTCGTGACTGGAGTAGCGCCACGTGGCATTAAGCATGGCACAGAAATGTGCTCTAACTTCGTGACAGATATTTCTTTCGACGACAACTGTTCACTCCTTGTTCAGATTGACATAGGACCTCGCACAGTTAGTGTCGAATGAAATACTTCCTCACCAAAAACACATCCGCCATATCTCAGTTCACCACTCTTGCACGCCTACGCATTTGAGCCAACCTTCCACTTTATTGGCGAAATGGCGAAATTCGGCTCTCTTCCCAGCGTCGCCAATTACTTGGGGTCCATACAACCACTCCCATAACAGGGTTCAAAAACTGAAATTCATTTTTGTGCGAGGCAGCGGGACGCCCACACTGACTGGCTGCTGGGATCAAGGCCCCACCTCAGATTTCGATTATTAAAATAGACGGATGATGAGCTTAGGGCGACAGGTCCAGAAGCGACTCGACACCGGCTACTCCCGCCTATTGAGACAAGGCAACCCCCCCCCCCCCCGAACAATTAGCGAAGATGCTGGTTAACTCAACATCTTTCCTGTAAAACTTTTTGAAGCTCGACTGCGGGTTAAAGGTATTACAGCAGAGGTGAAAACTTCTCTGAGTAGGACTAAGATTGCGGAACCCCTCTGAAAAACGCACTGGTCAGCTTCGGATGTTCTATCCTTCCAAACAGCTGAACATTCAACTTCATGAGTTTTGCTGACCGCGGTTTGTATGTCACAGCTGCTGTTGAGAGTCTCTTGTTGAACTGCAAAAGGTTTCACGACTATAGTAATATTTTATATCGCTTCATACACTGTATACACCAAAAGTACAGTTTCAGATCTCAGTTCGGAACCTAGCAGGATCCCAGTTTCCTTCGAAATCGACTGTAGTTACGGGTACGACGACCGAGCGAATATCATAAATTTTGCGTGATCGTTTCCAGTCCACACGTTTCCTTTGTCGTCTGTTTCGTAGCCGTAACTCTGAAGAAGAAATTTTAGTCTATGAAACAGTCACAGGCAGTTCTCGCCCAATGGGCGGAGCCGAATCTACTTCTCCCCCTGTCTCATTGGTGCGGCCTCCTTCAAAGACAGTGCACACCAGGCTTCCAGCTAGGGTACAGCATCGTTGTGAAAGTCCGAGAGGGTCGTTTTGGTCGCTCGGGAGGGGATCGTGTCTGCCGCCAAGGGAAATTTTCTGAGCTGCGATAAAGATTTGTGATGATTGTCGACTTCATTGGGTTTTTCCCCTTTCATATTCGCTATGCATTCGCACCCCCCCTCCTTAACTGCCCGCCGTAGGAACTGCTTGTCATTACTGTTTCGATACTGAGTTTGAAATAGTTAGTTGATTGGTGCATCACTTCTCCCACTTCCCGAGCGCATGCTGGGAAACAAGTCCCCAGAAAAAGAGAGAATTGGCATAATCTAGAGATGTATAGAATATCGAGATCGGCATGAGATATTTTGCTGTGCGGCGAGCGTCCTGATAGAACCAATTTTGCGCAGTATCATGCTGTCGCCTGAATGTGATCCTGGATGTGCTGGGAAGAGACTGTATCTGGATAGCTTAAAGAAAAAGCAAATTCGCGAAAAAGAAACAAAATTTTTGAAGAATATAAAGCAGGTTCTCCTTGTAGTATCAATGTAGTAACTGCTTGTTAGGATACTTCTGTGGCAATAATTTCAGTCCTTCCCAAGGGTTGAAAAGCTGCTGCGCTGCTACGACAGTGACAAAGGCCAAAGCGGTCAGAATTCTTCGCAGTTGCATGTCACCTAAATTATTCTAAATAAATAAATATTTTCAACAAAATTCAAATATGTCTACAAGCTTATTTGAGAAAGATACAGAGCGCTTATGTACAGCGCAGAATGGTCTCGTCAACGAAAAAGTTGGCAGAGGTAGGTCCAGGTTGTTATGGGAGCTATCCCTCGTTATGAAACTGCCTTATAAGTGTGACGCTGCACACATACCCTACAGCGGACGCCCCCAACAATAAAAAAAAGAAAACTTCGACCATTTATATAATCAGCCCATTACAATTTATCGCTGCCTACAGACATGTCGTGGATACGTACAGTACAAGGGTCGAAATACCTCAAGAGTTTTCCTCTATAAGCAGCGAGTTGCACTCGCCATCGTCCATGCTCTACCAAGCCACATCGCAGCCTGCTGGAGTAACCTTTGGCACAGTACGGATTCACGTCATCTCCAGACAGCGCAGAACTCTACGTTGGAGTCACCATGGTAGCTACCTGGAACTAATACTTCAATGGAAGACCTTTAACATCGAAGCAGCTCGACAACTCAGCACACGTCTAGACATCGTTATCACTCGCAGTCCCAACCCGGCATGCGGTGGTGCGGACCCGGAGTTGCTGGGATGTGAACGACCAATTTTCTTCGTGGACTCCGATGAAGCGTTTGCTGGCTTTCCATCGCAGAAACTCGAGAAAATATCCTCCCACATGTCGTCGATCGTACTCTGGAACTCTGTACTGCTGCCCAGCATTGAGGTGCCTCCGCATGGAATCGGAGGGCGTTGGAAAAACTCTCGCCCACTTGGAGTGGAAGGGCGTTGAGTACCTAAAGGAGATGGAATATCTGAGCGGGTCGCCTGACGCTGAACCGCAATATAATTACTTGCTTCGCGTGAGTCAATAGTGCTTCCGCAGCGGCCGGAGAAATCAACGATCCGCGAACTTAGGCACCGAATCATGGTTGCATGGCAGAATCTCTCAATGGCGGTAGTCCAGAAGGCTGTAGCGGAAAAGTATGATGCTCCTCAATACGGTAGTGAAAAGTTCGATCAAAATCAAAAATGCGCAACTTATAGCGCACTCGAAGTCAGGAAGAAGCGTTTTTTTACGCCCCCCCCAGTATAGGCCTACTATGGCAATGGCACCCAATATGAAGGCTAGCCTAACTAAAGTTCCTGGCGCATCTCGAAATAGCTCTACCTCTGCGCAATCAAATAAGGTCATTCGACGGGGCTTCAAATGAAGAGAGCGCGTTTTGAAAGCGCAAATGCTGCAGGTTATCCGGCCCAATGTAGGATTCAGATCATGAATCGCGGACAGTAACTCAGCCCTCGCGATCAGCTGCACTGTCTCAAATTAAACTGGGCTCAAAGACTGAAATTACACTGAGCTGACGCCCTCCCCCACATGCACTGCATATCCCTAATCCATACGAAAGATTACTTTATGGCGTCCTGAAAAAAGTAGAGCGTGACGTATCCAAGAGCAGTTACTCAAACTAATGATGGAACGATCGGATAGAGAACATCGATGAAAGAGTGGATAAGCTGTTCTTTTTATACGCAGCTTCACTTTATCAGGGTTGCCCTTTATAGGGAAAGCGCCGAACTCATAACATTGGGTGTAGAAATGTTTCAGCTGATCCAAATTCGACCCGTGCTTGATCCTAAGTAACTATCACCAGGGCACGTCAATTTGTCGAATTCGAAATTCTTGCAAAATTATGAACCCCCTCCTGCTCCACAGAACGATTTTTTTTTCCGGAATTTCTTCAGTTTCCCTTCCAAAAAATGACTGTCATCGACTGGAAGGGAAAGGGAGTATAGCGCACCAGGAACACAAAAAAGGAGAGAACGTCAACTAGAAGCATTTTTCTCAAATGCAAATACGACCCCATCCCTACCTCCTACCAGCGACCGAATTCCGATCCTTTTTTGGGAGTCCCCAGCGTAAGACATGTCCCGACTACCACAGGATTGCCGATGCAACAAACTTGAGTTGAGGGCGGGACTATATTTAATTATTTAATTGTTATTTTATAATTATACAGCTATATTCTGAGTGGCAGTTAGTGACTGCCCAACTCTCACTTTCCAGGTCTTGAACTCGTCAGCTTTCCGATGAGATTCGAGCCTGAATTCCCTTGCCATTAAGCTCTCTAGCGTTAGCTTCTTTTGAGATCGTTTTCTTGCTTCAAGCTCTGCACAGGCAAGCTCAAGCTATCTAGCTTCCATACCAAACCATGGAGTGATTCACGCATTGTACTACCGTGATTACCTCGAGCACTACGTAACCGCTCAGCGATCGAAGGCCCGAAATCACCGATCGGTCGCTACGTTTTACAATTGGCAGCTAATTTTAGCGCGCAAAACACGAAATGACGCTGAAGAAGCTCCACTGAGGGCTGGAATTTTCGATATACCGCATGTGAGTGCCAGGAATTTTATAAATAATAATAATTACCGCATTTTGCGAAATCTATTTGAATGTGAATGTAGGACAAATTACCAGCCCTAAGCTTCTGTCGAACGCATAACTCGCCCATTCATGGGTATTCTTTCAGACTATGCTGAATCACCGGTCTTCCCTATTCTTAATAGAGTGAACGAGTAGGATTAAAGACACTCCCCGCGATCAAGTGGCTCCTCAAAATGACTCCGTGTCTTTTGAACTGTTACACGCGATCACAGAGGAACATACCACTTTCGTCCCTCAAAACGGCGCGATAAAGAAGTTAGAGACATTTGCGCGTGGCAACACTGCAACATTCAGTAGTACTGCTAGCTAACGAAGACACGCGCCTCGCGAGCCACCTCTATCCCTACAACACCGCGCGGCACTGTCGCGCGCGCTTGCACTTTCCCCAATCTTCATGTCCGAGTTCCATAGCCATTAGCCAAAACCGAATGACCATTCAATGAACACAAATCATCGCACTTTGAACTTCATGTCTTTGCAAGCAGCGTTCCAATCATGAGAGTGAACAGACAGCAAGGCTTCTCAGTTTTCATCTCCCAAGCGATGGGAAGACGTAACTGATAGAGCAGGTAGTTCAGTCTTTCATTACTCGTCGCCAAAGAGAGATAAGAAATGAAGATCAGTAGTGTTTCTCAGACTCACCAAATGATCTCTTATGTGGCAGCACTATGCAAATTGTTACTAGCCCCAATCTTCACATTAGCCAGTTTTTACCATCGAGTCCAGAGAACACCGAGAAAAAAGGCATAAAAATTCGTATGCGACCTTCGAGCCCAGCGCCCGGATATCGCACCGCTGGCCGGCGAATCGCCTGCCTCACCCACGTCCCAGGGCTTAAGCTTTGCGCCTCCAAACTGCTACAACTCCAACTTACTTGCCTTCTGTTGTGAAAATTACCCCGTTTATAATCGCCACTAAAGCAAGCCTCACCAGAACGCAGCGTCGTGTGTCAAGTCGCTCGCAGGTGACTAGCCACGCCGCTTCCACTCCTGATACCAGTAATCCTCTGTTTTTTGATATTGATCGCTCTTTCGCCACTTAAAGGCACTTTCCGCGATAAAATAAGGCTATGACCTTTCAAATGTGTCAGACGATCCGGAAGGAGATTGCGGAGGCTGCGCTACCTTTAGAAAGTGAAAATCGGCAAGAATTCCGCTTTAAGCTAACCAATTAGCGTTTTCTTCATTGCATGCATGTACAAGTTGGGTCGATATGGAATCCTATTTAGGGCATTTTCGGCTGTTTTTCTGCTGCTTTTCTCCGCTAATCAGATACCTAGCCCTTTTTCGTGGGTTCCGTTACCCACAATCTGTGGTCGCGGGCTTTGCCTTCAAGACACATCCCACGATCAACGATCAAGTTTTACGAACAGGAACCACCAGCCTGAAAACAACTCTCTAGTAGACGAAGAAGAAGCGAAAAATACATTGAGAACACCTCAAACGAAACCTTCTCATGACAGTCACAAGCCTCATTGTACGAGTTCTCCGGCTTGCTGGTGACTCGACACCCTGCGGCCCCGTCAAGCCAGCTCATAATCGTCTTTCCGCATCCTCCAGTGGTATATGCCATCTAAAATCAAGAAGAAAACTAAAAACAAAATCAATGAAACAGGAAATAGCTTTCAAAAACTCTTAAAACTGCGGCAAGCAATGAGGGCGCAGCAAGCTTCCGCACCATATCAGTTGCATCCTGAATGCCATACCCATCTTGCCTTGCAAAATGGATTGTCACTGACTCGCAAAAAAGTCGACGAGCTAGGATTCTCATCGACGACCATGAGAAAGCGTCCTACCACGCTCGAGGCCACAATACAATGCCCACACGCAACCCATGTGTAAGCCGTTGTTTCGAAGAGTGAAAATAATTCAGTAATGCAAGGGTTACACGTCGGCAGCCTCCTTATCTCGCCGTTTCGAATGACGAAAGTGGCACGTTGCGTGGGGAGAGCGGACCCGAGTGCCAAATGCACGGAAGCAATTCGCGGATCACTTGATCGCGGGATTTGTCTTCAAAATAACGGAGCAGTGCAGAAACGTTCAGTGATGATATGGAGACCTAAGCGAACGCCTTCAGCGGAGTTTGCACAGCTTCCATGTTCGACGACCCTTGAGTGGAGAAGTGGAATATCGGATATCCGAATGATATGGCGATACGAGGTAAAGGAGCGGTGGTACTCATTTCTCTGTCGCTTCTGACGCTGACGGTCGGCCAGTCGGTCAGTTCTAAACTTCTTGTAGGCAATACGAAATGTGTCGCTTTTGATCAGTTGGCTACAGGCGAGTTGTCTATAATACTTTCACGGAACGTTTGTGAGGTGAGTGAGGTTTGATCCACAAGCGACAATAATTATCGAAGTTGGTGCAGATTAGTGGGGGGGGGGTGTTCCCTGATCCATAGGATCCCAGTGGTCATCCGCCACTAAGAAGTGACACTACTATGGGTAGTAACCGCTTTTACATTTGACTAGTCAGACCCGTAGGTGGAGTACGGATACACGAGTAATATGGTGATACTCGGTGGGCGTGCGGCGGAACTCATTTTTCGTGTTGATTCTTCCGGAGACGGTCGGCTACTCAGTAAGTTCTGAGTTGGTAGCCAACTAGAAATGTGTCGGGCTTGATGTGAAAATCGCAAGTATACGAATGTTTACAGAAAGCCGGTACCGTGGCACTGGCTGCTGTACTTGTGATGAGGGGGCAGGGCAGAAACGTTCGGGGGTGCCCTAAGCGAAACGCTTTCAATGGAGTCTGACCGCTTCATATCTGACCACCCTTGCGTTCGTTGGGCGGAATACGGATACCAAAGTGATATGGTGATAGACGGCAACAGTACTGTAGGACTCATTCTTTGTCGATTCTTCCGCAGACGGTCGGTTAATCTGTAGGTTCTGAATGGCTTGTGGACAACTAGAGGTGCCCGCTTGGACTAGTTGTCATGAGAATGAGAGGCGAGCATTCCACTTCAACGGGCTGCATTAGGGGTAGGCGAGGTTTGCTTCATGCCGTACAGTGATTATCGAAGTTGGTATAGAACAGCGATAGTCTTCCAGACTACAGAGACCCAGTGGTCGGTCACCCGAAAGGGAGAAGTGATGGGAAAAGCGCAACTGTGCGAATGATTACAGAAGAGCGGTACCGTGGCACTGGCTGCTGTGATGAGGGAGCAGTGCAGGAATATTGAAAAAGCATAAACCGTGTTTGTAGTTCAAGGGTGCGGGCATCCTGATGGCCTGGTAAGCCAAGTGAACGCCTTA
>MU942174.1:0-14201 GCA_036418165.1 Cooperia oncophora
GACAGTGAAAATATCACCTTTATGAAGAGGTCTGTACGCTTCAACAAAGTATGGCTTCAGGAAGACTTCAAAGAGGTTTCTGGAAGTAGGAACTTAAAGGTTTCATCATGAGATCTATGGACCTACATGAGGTCAAGCTCTTGGGTCCCTCCATTTTTCTGCTCTTTCCTGCGTCTTCTCCTACATGTCTCGTTCTATGACAACTATAAGAGTGCGTTCATACTTTGCTGCAGATTGAGTGTCTGTAATCGCTCTGAGCGACTAAGAAGCTAAAGGTAACGATGCAGCATTTTGAGCGTCCGCCAAAGCTTTGACCAATAATCAACAGCTCAGCTTTCTCAGTTGCTCAAAAGGCTCACAGCGCTGGTACACACTCAGAACTCTGGCGGACGCTCGAAACGCTAGATCGATAACTATAATTTCCTGGTAGCTCGAAACGCTGACGCAAAGCATGAACCCTTCCAACCCTACATACCAACTTTCATGCAACCCCGGTAAGTGCTTCGCCAACCCCGGAAACCCTTCCTTTTAGAACATCAAAAGGTGGCAAAGCTATAGCAGGGCACATCGTTGTTGGGGATCCCCAACAGGGGGTCGTATTTGGCCGCCAGGAGAGGGGGTCGTATTTGGGCTGAGAAAAATTTATTTTGATAGTTGATTTTTCTCGCTTCACGGACGTTGTAAAAGGGGGGAGGCGGTCACTGTTGGGAGGGAGGGGGTCGTATTTACCTTTTTGGCCTTTTAGGAGTGGTGGTTAGATTTTCGTATTTTCCTGTTCTATGCGCAGTACATACCCCCCCCCCTTCGACAGCTTGTTGAGGAGGGACAGAAGGCCGGAGGTGGGGGGGGGGTCGTAACAGTCCCAAAAAAGGGGAAAAAGGGTGGGGGGTCGTACGGACCTAACTAAAATTCCAAAATCCCCAACCAATGATGTGCTCTGTCCTGGCCATACGTTCTTTCTCACCTTACGATGTTCTGAGAGCGCTGTCATCCACCTACTTGCGCAACAGGGTTTCTCTATGAACATGGAAAAGAGTTCAAGGCTATGTACCTTTAACTGAAAGGCAACGTAACTTACCCTGTGAGCCCTTCAACAGTGTCATCGATTGGAAGAACATGCACGCGCCTGCCATAACCGATGTTTGGAGCTGCTGTTACACTGGAAAAAATGCCATTTTGTGATAACCTCATCGAAAGTACTACATGTATTTCGTAATCACACATTTCGCAACAATGGCTCACCTTACGACATCTCCAAGGCGTACGCGAAGATTATGACGGACCACACGGTTCATTCTAATCTTGTCATTAGAGCAGTTATCATCAGCGAGAACGATGGCGAACAGTCTCTTTTCTCTTCTTTCCCTGCAAATAGCGGGCTTACCTAACTCATTTATTTAGTTGAAAGTTCAGCTTTTTATCTGGTGCCTGCGAAGGCAGCGACTCGAGCTTTTCGGAACGATTCAGCTCTTTAGATACCCTACTTCACGGGATATCAGTTGCATCTGTTCACGCGGCCGTATTGAGAGCGCGAACTACTGCAGCAACCATTTTTTTGTTTTTTGCAGCAAAGTGCAGCAACAGCAGCACGAAGCCTTACCTGACTGAAAATTTCGCTGGCGAGAGAACAGCACACAAATCAAGCAAAACTGGGAGGGAAGCTGCAGATTTGTTCTTGCGGAATATTAGCATCGCTCAGGGCAAAATAGCGGCTAGTTGGTAAAGAGGGGTGCCAGGAAGTTTGGGTTTGGCGCGGCGTCAAACCTGCTTCCAGCATTTGTTAGGTAGGGCAAGCGATAAGAGTGTGTCATATTGTTCGTATCAGTCATTTACCACCAACTGTTGTTGCTTACCGCTTCAACAACTGGTGGAAAACGGATGATGGCGCGCCAAACCCAGCTAGCAGCTTCACTGACACGCCCCACCATCCCCAGCGTATAGGACTGTAATTCTTGCTGAACTCCATAATACCACAGTCAAGACCGATAGTAAATCCTTCGAAAAACTAACCTTGAGCACAACGGTGTCACCACGGAACAGTGCAAGTTCGTCCATTTTAGCTTGACTGAGAGCAATAATCGAGTTGTCATCCTTGTCACTCTGATCAACGATGAGCCTGTTCGGCTTCACCTTATCCTTCAAGATAGCCGTAGCCAAGGCCTCATTTTTCTTCTCCTTCTCGTCTTTGGCACTTGAAATGCAAAAATTACTCTTTCCAACAATTATTAAGCAGTAATATGGTCTTGAAGACATCAATAATAGGAACTTACGTCGGTACTGAAGCCATGATCCGAACAGCTGCTTATTGGACTCCTAGAGACGAACCTCAACAAAGCTGACTGTGCTGACGATTTCTTTCAAATGATGACATTCAACTATCGGTCTTACACGCCGCAAAAGTGTACGGCTTACTACGGTAATTCATTTGACTGGAGCAGACAAACTGCGGCGGAGCGCGTAATTCGACGAAGACACGTCGTAGATTTAAAGCTTTAAAGTTAAACTACCTTACTGCAGGCTTCGAATAATTATATTGTACTGTATTTATATAGTATTATATCACAATGAATATTTTGCTATTATAATTACTGGATTCTTTCCTTCAAGCCTTCTGATTTCTATTTTAATTACATGGGATTGCTATATGAGGTTGCAACTACATATGTAACATTATAAATGTTAACGATAGAGTCTTCGCCATTAGGATTTGGGATGCGGCACGCACTCTGCTTCCATTAAGAATTGCAGTGGCTTATCGAATGCGATGTGGCCTACAAAATGACTTGGCTGCTATCCGATGTACAGCAGTGTTCTTATCCTCCCAGACAAACCTGGTACCAATTTGCCATTAGCAGAGGGTAGAAAGCTTGGTTGGCCTAAGCGAGAGGCGACCTGGGATTAGATCCCTGGACCGTGCTGGTGGTAAGCGTGCCAGTCACCACTACACTACGTCCGCCTCAACACTGTATAGAATTTTGAAAAATTTTTGGTTCATACTACCCTCCCTTCTAAATTTCCTTCTCTTGTATGTTCCCCTTCCCCATCCCTCAGTCGTCCTGTACTCTCAAAATTCTCTGGTTTTCCGTTTCTCTGAAGTTTTTCTCGAAAACTTCTTTCGAACGAGCGGGGGGGGTGGTGGTATATAGCACCTTAGAAGCGGGAAAACCGAGAAAGTCAACAAAACATTTTTCTCAGTAGCAAATGAGCCCCCTCCCACCTCTCCCTCGTTGTGGATACCTACGAGATGCACCGAGTGCACTACATAGAACGTGCAAAGCCTATAAAGCTACTATAAATCACAGCCGTTTAACGAAGATTGAGAATTCCAAGGTTATCCAACTCTTGAGTATGAGTAAGCTGTTGAATAATGAGAGGTTTACTGGCTATGAAAAAACAGCAGCTGTGATACAGAAATTTTTCACGGGTGAGAAAGACGTGGGGGGAATGAATAATTCTTTTAACCTATGACTTGAATTAGCGATTGTTCTCGTAGATTCACTTACCCATCCACGAAGACTTCATGAAGATGTCAAACTGAACGATCCCCAATTTAAGACCACTTTCAAAGAAAATTTAAATCATTCTACACACCCGTGAGGTCCAGGTTCGAGCCCCGGATGAGGCAGTGTGGAACTTCCTGTGCAAAATGGCGATGCCAGAACGACTCCACCCCCACCCAACTTGCTTCTTTGGTATGACCCATCTCCCACATCCTCCCTACCATCTTTCTAGTTTTTCCCAACCTCGTACCACTTTCCCCAGTTTTCAAGCAGCCGGAACAAATTACGCGATCTAAAAAATTCAGATACCCCCACCACCAACCACCCCACTTCTCGGCGACCAATTACAATCCCCTGATGGGATCTCTCCCAATATGACGTACTCTGATAAGCCTTTTGCCCCTAACCCAGCAATCTTATGGTGTCATCCTATGAGACTTCCTTTCACGTGTTCCACCATAATTGACCCTCTCTCTCTTATCCCAATCTCCGCGCCGCGTCCTTCTCACCGCCGATCATTCTGGAAGGGGTCGCGTCTCTCTCACCCTCGATTATTCCAGTGTGGCTTTGCCGCTCGCCAGAGCGGCCGCTATCCGCTTGCCTCCGCTCCTCTTTTGATTTCTGGTGTACTCCGTTCGTTTGTTTGCTTTTCGAAACAGATGATTTTTCCGCAGTTTATCGGAGGTAATATGGCCTTTCGAATGTCCTAGTCAAGTACATTTGTACGTCTCTATTGACAAAGTAGCGATTCGTACTTCCTTCCCTTCAATTATAATTCGCGAGGGGTCTTTTCTACTCTTTCCTTTTTTCGTCCTCGCTATTCTGGAATAATTTATGTGTATGGCAGTAAGGTTTCCTTCATGCTTTTCTCAACCTGTAGATCATTTAGAGATCTTTTTCTGCAACAGTTCTACCGGAAGTACTTTTCGCCTGAACCGAATTTGCATGAGTACCCTTCTGTCAAGGGATCTGTGATGTAATGAGGTCTGCTTAGGGAATTTTGAGGCATTTCGCCTCAGTTTATGACCCCACAAACAGCATTTTTGATAGCGTCGAAGGTATCTGACCCTATGTGGCTACCATCGCCCTCCCCCTCCCCTCCACCTCCTCGGTTGACGTATGGCAAATTTTCGGAAAAGTTTGATATTGAATCTTTGGTCGGCTTCGGGTGGGGGAGGTGGTGGGCTAGGGTCGTAATCAAGAGAAATTCTCCCAACTCTAGAACGTGACCTGATTCCTTAGCCTTGATTAGGGGGAGGGGCAAAGAGTCGTTACCGGTTGGCCAAGTTCAGTTACTCAGTTACGATAGATCACGGTTTTTTCAATAAGTATAAGGAAAAGATGCTCTTCAGTAGTGAACCGATTCCTAAGTGCAATGCTTATTGCAAAAAAGAACATACCCCCTTCCCATACCTGCTATCTTTCCCAGCTTACTTCCACATCTACCGTAAGTAGTACATAGCGCTTCGAAACAGGAAAACCGAGTACGGTTGCCACAGAAAACAGTTCTCATAGAGGCGAAAGCGACCCCCCCTTCCAGCGACCAGATGCGACCCTCACCTCTTTCCATTGGTGACGACGTGCCCCGGTTTTAAATATATCGGCTTCTTCGCACAAAAATGCATTTGTTTCCAGAACAGCGCTCAGTTTCTCGTAACGCCATCGTGGCAGCTAAACTTCTTCCACATATGGCTATTTCACAATGGAATGCATTCGTCATTAATTGGCACGTGTTCGCGTAGGAGTTCCATCGTCAATCATGAATCCGAATTCATGACATCACTCAGCTATTTAGAAATCAACGCCGATCTGTTGGTGGACACGACCTTGGTGTGGCCGCTTTTTTAAATGGGACATTTGTCTAGTCACGTCAGCTGGATAGTTGGATTGCATCACATGTTACCATTGGTTATATAAGTAATGATGGCGGCTTCAAATTCCAATCTTCATGCTCACACATTTGTCTTGACCTTGCCAAGGCTTGCGGGTATGATCAGTGAAATCTGGATCTGTCACGCTAGCTACCTTTCCCTACTGCCTACTTGCTGTGCTATTTTTCTGCAGTCATAGCATTATATCTATGGTCTCATCCTCTTGAATACCACAGGTACCGACGCTTTTGTAGCATACAGGACCAAGGATCCCTAACGAGGGTCGTATTTGGTTGCTGGAGGGGAGAATGGTCGTACGCATTGGGAGAAAGCACTTATTATTTTTCCCCACACTACCAGTCGGTTGGCTCCGAAGAAGTATACTCGAAATCCCTCAGATCGGGTAGGCGTGGCCGCATTTTCAACTTAACCTGGTGTTTATGCTTCTGGTGAGATATTTTCATCTTGACACAATTGTTGTCGTGTCTCTGTCCAACACAGAACAAGATGACAGTTGTCCCAGACTGGAATATTCCACGAGTAACCAGTTCCGTGCCATGTTCAAATGCCACGCCTACTCTGGCTCAGGGATAAGGAGTGTACTTTGAGTGGCAACCGAAGGTATCCATCCCCTCCCCGCTCACGGCGAATTTTGGGAGAAGTTTGGTAATCTGTTTTGTCGGTTGTGGATGGGGTGGGGTGTTTAAACGAAGCATTCAACTGTCCAATAAGAGCAGTTTTCCACCTCAGCCCTGGAAGAAGGGAAGAGCCCGGAGAACTTTGGGAGAGGGAAGAAGCTCCGAAAGTTTCAAGTGGGGGGTGGACTAATTTTCACCGAGTGTGGAAACTCATTTTAGCATGATGCATGATGGTGTTGGTTACCGCCCACAAGAATATCTCTTGGTGCGCTTTCTAGTGTGTATCGGTGACTTCTGACCCAGAATATAGCTCTTTTCCTTTCAAATAAGACTGTTTCGAAGGGATGGTCTATTCCTTGGCCATCTGACTGCGTTGTGTGAACGTTGCTACTGCATTGTGCCACCCCAGTGAATGCTGGGATAGTGGACCCTCCTGGGTAGTGGACCCTCACTTACAAAAAGTGTGGAAACCCTCAGCGTTGACTAGTTTCTTTTTGGGATACACCATCACTAACACTTTCGTTGAAAATCATAGTGCATAGTGTCAGTCTCGCAGAGATTGAAGGGGCGCTGTTTCGGCGACGGATGGAGGGGGGCATTTTACGCACTTCTACTTCCCATTGACGTGTCGACTCATCTAGACAGCCTCTTTCTCGTGTTGACAGGTCTTACCATGATGGCCTTGACGAACTTGCTCCAGCTTCACAAGAGCTTACAGGTTTCACCAGTGTGAGGCTTGTAGTAACTAGTGAAGCAATGAAAGTGCAAAATGCCCGAACTGCGCCGTTTGAAGAAATGGTAGGCCTGAGTAAGGCCGGGTATTTTGGGCGACAGTTCGTGTCAAAATCACTATTCCTTTTCCTCCTTGTGAGGCAGTAGGTGGGGACATTTGACTAAGTCTAGGGAAGTCTGGTTGGCCTAACCCTGGCCTTACGTGGAGTCACGCCTTTCAACACCTCCGTCCAATGCATATTTGCGATTTTTGTCCACCAAAAACGGTACAGAAGCTGTAGATTCCCATTTCGCCAGCCCACTGTTATGTCTCGATTCTGCTCTATTGTCATCTTGTTGTCGTGCCACTGGTTGTGTGTTTTTGTTTTGTTGTATGCATCGCTGATTACAATCTCTTCGTATCGGCAACAGTACAATTCCCAATGAAAGGTTCAGACTCTCATCAGTTCAAGTCCTTTGCAACACAGAAGAGGTGGAGGGGCAAGGTCATTACAAGCCCTCTCGTTTATTGGCCGATGATCCCTGCTAGGTCGTGCAGGTCCCCCACTAGGGAGGTAGTGAATGCCACTAACTGGCTAATTCCACATTCTCTTTTTTGGTACTGGATGTTTCCACTACCAGAGCGACTGTTTCCACAAACCAGCACAGTCGTGATTTGGCTGGAGATTACCCAGCTGCGTAAAGTTGGCGCTAAAAAGTCTATTTCCACCGCTCGACGCCTCCCCTCTGCTGACTTTAGCCTCCTTTGGTCTCCCAGTAATCGGGTTCTGTCGTTAGGTCCAAGTTGTTGCAGAAATAGGTAAGGTGGAAAAAAGGTCCAGTAGGCTATTCACCATTACAATTTTCATGATCTGGATGTAGCTCGCTTCTTGTGGTCGCTTTCTTCTGTCAAACTTAGAATGGTTTATCTTTTCGTGCAGCTGCTCCTCGAGAATCTCTAACAGGTTCCGGACCGCGTGCCACATGTGGTGTCGCACGTCTTCTGCTCGCTGCGGCCGCGTGTCACACGTGGTGTGTCATGCCATACTGCGTAACAAAAGGTGGAGGTCACACGAGATTAGCACGCGGAATAGGCGTCGTTTGGAACGTGATGAAGCCTTGTTCTGTATCGCCAGGTGGGCGGAACCTGAGACGTCCCCAGGGTGCGTCCCTGTCCTTTCCGCTTTCCCCGGCGATGAGGAAGTCAGGTAGAGGACCAGCGTCACATTGTTTTCCAGTCCCGCCCACCCGCCGATCGTGAACGGTGCCTTCGAAGGCCTAGTTCATGATTAGCAGAGAGGTACAAGTTCTTCAGTTTCTATGGTGAGCGATTCCGAGACGGCAAAAATTGTGTCACTTTCGAGTTACAAGTCATGAACTGCCCCTTCAAAGCACTTTCAGATGCGCGCTAAAGCGGGAAGGAGCTGGTGACTCAGGACTCACCACACCCTGACAAAGCAAAAGACGTCCCGCAAATGCCGCACGGGGCACAATGGCCTCGGTAGTCATGGTGCTTCTCTGGTCTCTCCTCTGGGTGCTCAGTGTTTTCTCAAATGCCAATGTAATGCCCATCGATAGCATAGTCGAAGGCCTCGGCGTTTTCTTTTCTTCTTCGCCTTGTTTTGTGACCGACGTTTTATTTACCACCCACATATTCATATATGGACTCCACTACCTATGTTTCGCTATTGGATGTGCCCTAGGTATCGGGAGTGCTATAAGGGTGCAGGTTGGCTTAGTGGGGGCATTTGGGTGGTCTATCGTTCACTGTAGAGACTCGTCAAGTTCTGTAGAGCTATGCAATAGCTGGTATTTCATTCATATTGACGGAGTCTACGTGCCTCGCCAAGGTGTGATGTGCAATTTAGAAGGATCTACCGAAAGTGCGAAATGCCCCTTCCAAGCCGAACAGCGCGCGTGGTTTGTCCTGATGATCATATCGATTGGAACGAAACGAAATAAAAATTTAATGGGCTATACCCACAGCAGTAAAATCACTGGAACTGCGGTGAGGTCGTTCAATGAGCCTTTTCCCAAACACCTTTTGTGTAGAAAATTGTTCAATGAGCAGAACGTCAGATTTTTAAACCTATTGATTATGTGGCATTGGTAAAGCACTTCGTGCCGAGCATGCCGCTTCCATCGCTCCTAGTGTTGCAATGGTGAGTTTCTTCCTTTTTTAGTTCAGTGCTAGGCTGGCTTTCACCTCAAAATGGGAGATATGAGTGATTGACAGCTGTAGCATCTACTCAGCCGGGTTTCAGTTGTAGCATCTACACAGTCTGAGTAGATTTGCTCCTCAAGCACGTTGGTTATTATTTTCGTTTCAATAGAATTCTTTTGCGCCGAGAGCAAGTTTTCTTTTGATAAGTGACTAATTTTTAGACTTGTCTTGATAATGATAAACTACCTCCCAGCGCCGCATTTTGCATTATCACAAACGTTGTTGTTATGTCGTGACCCCAGGCGGGACTGCGAGCCCTTGCACTTTCATTCTTTCACGGGCTGTGCGTTGCGCTGGGCCATCCCCTAAGCACGCCACATCGTGTTCGGAAATCTCCAACACAGGGGGCGTCGCTATTAGGGCTTAGGCGAAATTTTTATAGTTTGATTTTTCTCGCTCACGGACCTTGTAAAATATGGGGGTGGGGGGTCGTCACCTCGCTCATTGTTTGCGAGGGTGGGTCGTATTTACCTATTCTGGCCTCTAGTAGTGAGTTGACTTTTCGTGACTTTAAACCCTGCTTTCATGGTACTGGTATACCTTCCCCCCCCCCCCGCAGCTCGACAGGCAAATTTTAGCGGTAAAAAGCTAGGGAAGATTTTCGCGGAATTTCTGGAAAAAAGTGGAAGGAAACTAGGTGGGAAAATCTGAGATTCATAGAAGGGGGGAGGGGTCGTTATTGCGGTTTTCTCTGTTTCACATGTGACTATATTATCCCTCCCCCAACCTCCTCCGCCCCGCTCGTCGGTTTCGAGTTGAGAGGCGGCAGGGGCCGGCGGAGGAGGATCGCCACCACACCCTCCCCTAAAAAAGGGGGGGGGGATTCGCTACGACTAAAATCCTCTAACAATGATTGTGGCCCGGGGGCGCTCCCTAGGCGCAAGAACACATTGAAGAATCATCGAGTGGGTCGAATCGTTCGTCGTCTGCAGGGGGTGTATCTGACCTAGATTTTCTGATTGTTAATTTTCTCCCTCTCAGGAAGCATTGTAGCCCTCTCTCTTAACTGGCACAGGGTCCAGCATTGGTGATGGTTGTGCACGGCCGCGCTGTGTCAGGGGATTTCTTCATCTTCTACAACCTCCGCTTCCCGAAATTCCTCGGAGCTCGGGAAATTTTCTTTCTCAAGGACCCCCCCTCTCTCCCACTTCCAGCTGTAAAGCCACTTGATGGGATTCTCCCGACGCTGCCTTATCCCAGAATAGGCAGAGAGCGATTTCTCGATTTCTCATGGTTGCCGGTGTCCACCCCTGGGTAGGCCAAAGCTTGGGGTCGTGTTAGAAAAGGAAGATTACTCCCGACACCTTGACCCTGATCCCTAACCTTCATGAATCGTTCTAAGAAATATCTGCAACGAATCGCAAGGGATTTGCCGTCGACATAATTAGTGATGGAAAACAAGGATTAATCTGAACAAGGTAATTTCCGCTGGACTATTCTTTTGACGCTGCCGAAAGCGAACCTAAGGGCATCATTCGGGATTGCCAGTGGGCAAAGTCAAGAAACGATATCATTGGCTCTATCCTCTGTCCCCAACCCTTCTTCACCGCCATAGAAAGCGAAACGCCGGAGGTCGTCCCCTGAAGCCCACCCTGTAATCCCGCTTGCCCTTTTCGGAAGAGTTTTGTAAGAAATCCTCGCCTACAGAAACAATTAAACTATCGGCTTGTTGAATCTCAAAAAGGAGTCCCGAGCTCGAAGTTCGAATAAGGGGGGCGTTAACAAGGTCTAGGGAAAAGAATAGGAAGAGAGAACGGCCTCGAATTTGGGGTGTTCCAGAGAGGAAGGAATCGAAAAACACTACCGCTACGTCAATGCCTAGTCGCTGGGGACCTTGAAGACTATCTTTTTTCGTAATCCAAAGAATGATACTGGCTCAGCGATGAAGTCTGAATGAAAAATGCGATTCGTGCCCACGATTTGCCCCTCTGTCGACAATGTTTGGCCCATTGGAGCAATGCGCCGGCCTACAAAAGGCATGAAAAGTCAAAATTCTCTCATAGATTGAAAAGATCGTTGATGTCTGGGACGGCCTCGTGCTTTGTCTCGCGTTTTAGCGCGGCTTCGTGGGGGCATCTTGCTGGTCCCCATCGATCACTGCCGATGCCTCCTGTTGAGACCTGTGTACTCTTGTAAAGCTGTGCAACAAAACGAGTCAGTTCACTCTTAACAAGAGTCTACAGGTCTCCCAAAGTGAGACGTGGAAGTCTTGCAGTAACTAGTAGAAGGAACTAGAAGAACCAGAAAAATCCCCCTCCCTAAGAGCACAGCACCGGCGTTTTCGCAAAATGTTAGAGGTCAGATGCAGAAGCAGAAGATGAAAGGATCATGTCGAGGTGTTGTGGATAAGGCACGCGCTGCCGCTGTGGAGAAGGGAACTCGACAGTCAAAAATACCTTTTTTCACAGGCAAATACACCCCCCCCCGCTTTCCCTCCCTTCTGCGACCAAATACGACCCCTTGCTGGAGATCCACTGCTTTCGTTCTCTGATCGTGGGGGGAAATCTCACGTCCACATCACGCTCCCTGCCGCTTCGAAGTCTCACTGGATCAACCTAGTGCTTACTTAACCAACTTCCTTTGAGACTAATTATTCAGAATCAACGAATTTAAAAATTGAAGAATTTGACTATCTCGTGGTGACGATCATTCGAATGAATAGAGCTCACCCCTACGCCCCATAAAACCCTCCAGTATTTTACAAAAGCTATGAAATCGGGAATCGTCACAGTAGCAGCGCTCATGCTCCGCACGTTTGATGTGATCACATGACAGAAGGACGGCCTCGTGATGGGCGTGCTGTTTGAAATTTCCGTCCGAGCGGGACTATATTGCTATTCGTCATGGTTCAGAGAATGGTCGCACTCTTCTCATCCTTGAGACAACCAGACTACTGCTGCTTTCCCATCAGACTGTCTGGAAACCTTGTCATTTCATCAACTGGACTGGGAGGACAGGTATTATATTTGGCTGCAGATAGACAGAGGACTCCGACATCTTTTGAGCAGTACATTCCCAGCTAAAGCCCATTAGTGGACGAAGGCATTTAAAGGACTCTTCGTGCAGGAACAAAGCAATTTTCGTTGCAAAGGGAATTTGGGCTTAATTCGGCTCTGATAGGGTAAAAAAGGGAGTTTGGGCTTAATTCGGCTTGGTAGGGGTAAAAGATGATACTCTTCAAAGCCTGTAGCCCGCCGACCTTGTAAAAACCTGTGAACTTTTGTAACCACAATCCTTCGCATGTATCCGTAGCATTAGCTTAGCTTAGAGGTTTCACCGAAATGTAACCTGTCAGTTAACATGAACTAGAACTAGAAAGTGCGAAATGCCCTCCTAAGCCGAATAGCGCCGAGTTTCTCATTTAGGTGATCGCGGCATTGCACAAAAAGTCCTCTTTTCCTAAGAGGACTTTCTCAGTCCACCTCCTAGAGCTATGCATGTTGGATTAGTCTTGTCATATGACCTTATGAGATGTCTCTAAAAATAAGACTTTTTGCCTCCCTCAGTAAGCGATATACTCATAAAAGCTGCACTAATGGGTAAGAACGTAGGATGCCCCATGCGACGACTACGTGGTGGTCTTTTGATTGAGAAAAGAGAAGAAGTTGTTTGAGGGTTAAATATGTAAACTTTTGAGCCTCAATGTTGTTGTATTCAGTGATGTGCGCCAGGTTTCATCTTCCCATCAGAATTTACTAACGAGTGAGTCGCCCCAGAAAGTGTTGCCTGTTGGACTTGAATGTTGGAATGGTTTGGGGACGTAAGGTGCTCAATCGTCAACCCTTATTTGGGATGCGCCACGTATTTTAGTTCCCTTCAAAATCGTGTGCTTGATGAGTGTTGGTCTGACAGTGACCGGGGGCCTATGTTTCATATACCACTCAATATTTTTTATATCTTTGTGCACTGACTTGCTATAAAGTTATCGATCCGAAGGAATGGTCTGTGAATATCTGTCAATCGCGGAACCCTCCTCGTTCTTTCTTTTTCCTTCCTCCTTTTTTTCCTTTCTTCCTTCTCCTTTTTCCTTTTATGTCCCTCCCTTCAGATGTTCGGCTAGAAGACGTGACGTGAAAATAGTTTCCCCTGAACCCTCGTAGCGAGAGAACATCCAGTTGACAGAAGCCTGTAACTCTGGAAGAGGGGACGGCTTGGCTGGCTTGGCCTAGGCTAGACCTGACCTTGAATTCGACCGTGGATCATGCGCATGCTAAATGGCCCCACGTGACGCTACCTCTTGCGCGCCACCTGTCTTAAATACACACTCTCTCTTACAAGACACACTCGCGTTTTGCGAAGCAGTGGGAGGGTTCAGACTTGGGTAAACTCACGTATTTTTTGCACGTGGTTTACACTCTACCCTGGAGCACTAGCACTTGACCTGAGTCATACGTGTCTTTCTAGCCGATCGTTGCTCCCACTAGCTGTGTCCACACCGTCTGCTCTTTCTCCTTCACCCTTTCCGATTCTGGCCTCGTCAGCCAACAGTCCCTAATTTGCTCCTTTATAAGAACCCTGTTCTTAATCTATCGTACGACCCCTCTTTTCTGCTGGAGTCGTTCGAGATACGCAGCTATCAAAAATATTGTGAAATCAATGCTTTTTTGAAGTCTCTTTTCAGAAGAAAAGCGCCAGATATTCTATAGCAATTTGAATTTCAGATTAAGCTTCCACATGGTTAGTCATCTTAAAAATTCAAATTTACCATTTTTACTTGACGCTTTTCGGCTTTTGAAATAGAGGCATATGGCGCTGTGCACGCGCGGTCGCAATAAAATTGGTCGTTGGTGTTTTATCACCACATTTGGTCTTTGGTCATTAGTTGTTGCGGTTTAACAAGGCCGCTTGCGAGCGTGGGTGGGTACAGAAATTTCACCATGAACTCACAAACATGAACTTGAACTTTTAGGTTCTGCTCGGTAGAAAAAGTTTGGGTTCTGGTCGGTAGAGAACTTTTAGTTCTGGTCGGTAGATATACGCCCAGCGCCTAGCCGGTATTTTCTAGCTAATTCACTTGACTTACTACAGTGCTTGAATAGAATAGGTCTTGGTGCGAATGCCGCGCACGTGACGCAACTTAGATCGCCCTGACGTCGCGTCTCCCGATCAGCACCCACAGTTCTGAGCGCTAACGTTGTTGGAGAGGGAGAAGCTTTCCCTCCAAGGCAGTTGGCACGATAAATCCCCCAAGACGAGTAGGATTAATACGCCTGGCAGGACGGAATTCCGCGACCCTGAGCAGGCGCTGCATAGCCTT